>AFBI03000089.1:155659-167394 GCA_000230595.3 Edhazardia aedis USNM 41457
CTGCAATTTATAATTATTTTTTACATAGAATACTATAAAAATTGTGTTTTTTTTTGCAACGAAATATTATCTATATGGAATATATAATCATATATCACAATAAAATAGTAAGTTTTAGGAATCAAAAAGATTAAAATTCAGAATTATTTATACATTTTTTCTTCGGGTTTCAATTATTTTGTGATATTTTTCTTTTCTTCGCAATTTATTTTTTTATGTTCATATGACAATAATATTTGAGTGTAAAATTTTCCTCATTTTTTTTTGTTGAAAATGCAACCTCAAAGATGATTAAAGAAATAAATTATAACAATAAATTGCTACATGAAACACTATATTTTAGTTTTTATTAAGCAATTAATACTAAAAATCTTTGCAACGTCGAATTTAAAATTTTTTAATTCTATGTCACCAAAAACTATTATCATCCTATATAAAATTACGCTGATTCTTGAATTTTTTAAATAAGTCTGTGTTTATTTTTTATATCACTAGTTTACTGTTACATTTTTTAAATCTTTTATCACCTATATGTTAACGCTCTTGTATCATTGAAAAAATACCAAATTATATTCTTCTTTGTATATTTTTTGAATTTTTAGGTTTTGTATTAATGAAATCTTTCGATGTTTCCAACTAAAAAAAATAATATCAATACAAAATATTACTTTTTAGTTCAAGAATATATATTTTTTAAGATCTATTTAATTAAATTTGTATATATTCGTACTATTAATGAAAAATTGTTCTTTGATTCAACATCATTATAACAATTAATCAAAAAGAATTCTAGTTTTAAAACAAACAAAAGTAACGCATTTGAGGAATATAATAGGTTATTATCAGTTAATACATAGGAAATATAAAAAAACTATAAATACAAATCTTGTATAAAATGAAAAAAAAATTAATAATATTTTAATAAAATATGCTATTTTATTATATTTGTACTATTGCGATAAAAAGTTATTATAGACTATTACTTCGCACTATAAACTAAAAAACTTTGATAAATTTGTTTCATGAATAATGAATTCATATTATACCTGAAATGTTTATATATGGATCAAAAATATCCAATTTAGTTGAAATATCGACATTTTATGTTTTAAAATCGTTTTAAACTTTGTATATGCAAGAAATTAATAATTAAATTCTTTCAGTAATATTATAAAAAACAGAACCTTGATATTGTCCTATTTCCTGTGTGGAAATGGAAAGAAAAAGAATAAAATAAATAAATATAAAATTTTTAATGAGTACCTTTAATTTTGTTTAAATTTTTAGAATACTCGTATTTTTGAGTGTGAGCTCTTGAACGTCTATCTATGGATCGTTTGTTCCGCCTACTTCTCTCTCAGTGTTGATTGTGCTTGGAATAGAACAAAGATATTCATATATTATCGAATTTCTGCGGATTATCCTCAGCTAATCAGATTACCACAATCGCCTTATCTGATTAATATAAAAAAAAGATCTTTTTGGTCTTTTTTTATTCGTCAAGATTTTTTCAATTTGTCAGTTGTTTACCAATCTGATATTTTTTTGGCGTGTATATATTTTGCGGTTTGAAAATATAAGAAAAAATAAAAAAAATTATGTATTTAAATGGAAAAATTAAAAAAAACAATACACTCAAATTCAGTACGACCATTTTTTATTTAAAGTTAATTCTGTGCATATAATATTTTAGTGACCAAAATACAGTAGCTTTTCTTAAATTTTATTGGTATACCTCTTCTTCTTTGAATATTCGTTTTTTAGTGGTTTGATCCTTTATTCAATCGAAAAAATATAAAAAATATGTATTTTAGCATTTAGCCTTGCCCTTGAAAATATTTCTAAAAAATATAGCACGGAATTGAGGTTAGCATAAATTTAGTTATATATATATATAAATTTAAATGATACCAAGCCTACTAAAATGTAGTCTTCAAATAACTAAGGTCATTTAAGAAAAAAAATGATACACTACAAAATTATTTAAATTGTGGGTATTGTTAACTTTCGAGATGTTCTATAAAATTTATTAAAACAATAACCATGGTTATCATTTTGTATTTTATATTTATGGAAAAAAACTATTCTTTTACACAAAATTCTTCTTTTTAGTACATATTTCGAATTGTAAATATATTGATTCATTTATTTGTATAAAAAATTGCCTATAGCATTTAAAAAGTTATAATTTAAAGAAAACCACATAAATTATTATAAACTGAAAACGTGGAAAAAATTTAATAAATAAACTACTTTGGTGTGTCTGTAATTTATGTTGATTTATATAACTAGTTGGTTTTAAATTATATTTTATTGTTTTCATAGTTTTGCAATTTGATTGTTTAATTAAGTTTATCTATGTATAAGTAAAACAGAAATAAATGCGAATTGTGATATAAGAAGCATTAATACTTGGAATCAAATAATTTTTAACACCAAATGATAAATTGCGGTTTCGATAGATGCAAATATTATTGCCTTCTATATCAGCACAAAAATCGCATTTTTTTTATCTGTAAAAACAGAAACCGCTTATATTAGAAAGTTTTCAATGTATTTGAATAGTAATGCACATGTTCTGTTCGTTTTTTCTTCAAACGATAGATTTTTTTGCTTTTCAGTCTTTTTCCAGATTTTCGTCCTGAAATAAATGTGTATAGTATTTTTATAAACAGTTTAAGTTTATTAAACATTCAACGATCTGTTTGTTTAAGGTTTTTTTGCACGAAAAAAACGCACATCATAATACATATAAAGGGTAGATATGTGATTGAAATGCTAATCCCATCAAACTCGGATTTTTTAGCGCTTTTTTATTTTTTTATAACTATAAACCATTGATTTTTATCACTTAAGCTTTTAACTGTGTGTATTTTATTATGTATTCTATATAAATACAAACGATAATGTTTTTTAACATCAAAGTAAATTATTAATTAGAAAATATCAGTAGAAAATACGGAATGGATATTCTTTCAATTAAAATGTAAAAAATATATCCGACACCATCACTGAGATGATGTTTTTATATATTCTATTTTATATTGTATGTTTTTCTTCTTAAGGATATATATAAAAGCTTGGTTCTAAAAATTGATTTACTTAAAAACACAAAACAGTAACATACGAATTTTTTTCATAACAAGATTCTTATCATAAATTCTTTTATTTTAGTGAAAAGGATTGCTAAAACTTGAAAGTTATAAAAATACTACATTTTTCGATTAAAAAATAAACAACATAATAAAAATTTATTTTGATTTTGATATGAAGTTTGATAAATTCATTAATTTTATTTAAAAAAAGCTCACAAACGTATATTGAGCCTAATATACTTGTTAAACATCCAAACTACAATACACTTCGCATATTTTCTCTATAAGTCTAAAAAAGGAGAAGAACATGAACCCACAGATGAGGAAACCAACTATAGTATGAAAGGAGAAGTGAAGGCTAAAAAAAGTGAACGCTAAGATACTATGACACATATGCAAATAATCACTCCAATTGTCCATCTTAATGCAATATTTGGATTTATTGTTTATTCTTACGCCACTGAACCAGCCACAAGTTGAGTACGGCAATATTTTAAAATAATATAAAAAACTCTGGTAAAAGAATTTAACTTTGATTGAAAAGGATTTATGCATCATATATGCATTGATAATAAATTTAAAGAGGATTTATGTTTTATTGCACCAGAAAAATCTAAACCTCGCAAAGAATGATCTATATTGTAGAAGTAATATCTATAAACATAGTAGATATGATGGTTCTCAGGATAATCATATTTATACTATTTTATTTTCTTCTTTTTTAAAAAATTTCAATTTTTTTTTCAGTTTTAGGTGTTATTGCTGTTTACTATATTTGAACAAAGGGTGATAGTAAATTGGTCCAATTATATAGATAAACTTGATGTAAGAAGTTTCAAAAATTTAAATTTTTTATAATAAAAATGATTAGTTCTTTTTGATCAACAAAAAGCTTATATAGCTTGAATAAATAAAGTTGTATCGAGTAAATGATTGTATCTTAAAATATTTCTAAAAATTGAAGGCCAGGTAAACCTCGTGAAAGGCCTCGAGCATCTAACCTTAAAACTCAAAAATAAATATTTTTTTATGAATTGTGCATTTTATGAATAAAACCACACAAATTGGTTTACATGTTATCAAAAAATGATTTTTTACTAAACAAGAATTTTTTTATTAAGATTCTGGTAATTCTTCGAAAGTTTTTTCTATTTGAAAAATTAATTTTGCTTTTCACTTATTTATAAAAAAGAGAACTAAATAGAATTTTTGCTGTAAAACAAAAAACCTTCCCACGCTTCAGCTGTACAAAACAACATACAGACAATTACGGAATAAGGTTATACAAATAAATACACATAAATTGTTAAGTTTTAATACTATCAGCATTAATTTTTTAAAAATCTACTACGCGTAATACTATTAATAATGAATCTAATATAATAATATACTTTTTGTTTTTGGTTTTTATTATTAAGCTATAAATTGTTTATTTAAACGAGATAAAAAAATTAAGTACAAATACTTTTACTATTGTATAATTCGTTGATTACACAAGAGAAGTATAAAATTTTTTAAAATTGATGAATATAAAAATAAAAATTTTTTAATAATATCGATCAATGGTTCTTCAATATTTAACAGTAATGCACATTTTTATATGATTTATTGTTTTTATTTCTATGATTTATAGCATTTTGAAGGTTTAATAGTGTAGATCTACATGATAAAACTAAAGCTCTAGATTTTTATAATATATATAGTCATTTTTTAGATACTTAACTAATTATTTAAGCGGTTATACAATGAATCCATCAATTTATCACTATAACATTTCTTCTTATTTTTATTTTTTAATAAGCTATACACCCCAAAAAATAGTCAAAAAAACACATTTAATTATAATTTAAATGATTTTTTCTCTATAGCTGTCGATTGTGCACTACAAAATACAAAACCGGTCGTCGCGTGCCACAAATAGTATCTCTTTCATATCGAATGAAAAGTACAATCCTTAGAATGCTAAAGATTGTGAATTTGGTTTTTTTACTCAAATTTTCAGCAATTCGGTTGAGTTCTGAGAAAAATAAAATTTCGTATTTGAATATTGATTATTTACGCATATTTTTTTATTGTTATTTTTCACAAATTTTGGAAATAGAAATCTAAAGATATAAAGTTCGTTTGAAAATTTTGACGAAAATTGATTGCAATATTGTTTAAATTTTGCAATTTTTTTAATAAAGGCATTTTATTTTAACATTTTTTTTATTTAAAAGGCTAAATTATTACAAAATGAGAAAAAATTATTCACAAATTGTTATTTTTAAGATTATGCGTATATCTAAATCTAAAAAATTTTATTCTTGCATAACAGATTGGCCACAAATATAATTTGAAACTTTGAAAAAAATTTTCATGAAATCAATATATAAAACGAAAAAGTATTTTCATAATATAATATTAATGTATTTTTTATGAATTTTACTTGTGAAATGATAAAAGATTAAATATATTTAAAATCTATTAAAAAATTATGATTTTTAGAAATAAGTAACATCTTTTATTAATTAAAATTATTTATTTTCCATATAAAAATATTTAGTACAAATATTGTGCTTATAATTTTGACCGTAAGTAATCTGGTTCATTAACAAGAAGCAACATACCTAATACTGTTAGCATCATCAGTTCTATATTTAAAACCAAATTTTATAGGTTTCAAGCATTTTCTAGTCTATTTTTACATAGTAAATAATTCCATTTATATCTAGTTTATAATTTGGAAAGAAATATCACCACAAATATGCGAATTTTCTTTCTATATTATAGATATTTACTGAATATAAATTTATATTTCGGAATTAATTTTTTAATTTTTTCGAATATTATTTTGATATTCAAAAATAATACTACAATATAGAAATTTCCGGGTATTTTTTATTGGCCGAGGTAATAAATGTACCTGTTATTCTTAGGCAATCAATCAGCAAATTAAAAAATCATTTAGATTTGATTTTATATCATACAATTCATGTGTTATTTTTTCTGATAAAGCCTATAAAATTGTCTTTTATGATTTAGGCATTTTATCCTATTTTACCTTTTAGCATTAAAAAAAATTTATGAATGATGTGTTTGTCAATTGAAAATTAATATTTAACCCCAACCGAATATTAAAGGAATGAATAAATTTTTTGCTTTAATAAAACCAATTTAGCATTCGAAGGATTACTAATTATGAAAAAATCATCTGATTTCCATCATAAAAATTTTTTCAAATAAGTAGAACTGTCGTGACCAATATAATGAGATCAATATCTCATGTATTTCGTATAAATATTTTTAGTTTTGATTTATTTAATAAATTATTCATCTTGACATTGAATAATTAAATGTGAGTATTTATATTCATTACAGCTAAAGTGAAACTTATGTTTCTATATTAATATTATTATTTTTTTAATTAATCAACCCAAACTAATCATCTAAATTTAATTGATTGTTTATTGATTGAATATTGGAATCAATTAAATTCAATAAATCGTGAATCAATAAGATAAATATGTTTATTGATTTTGCTTCACGATAAGAACATTTAAAAATTTCATAATAATAAATCTTAATGATCTGTAAAAATATTTTTTTCAAAAAAACTGCAATTCTGTAAAAAAAATGAAGATAAATAAATATTTTTTTAAAAAGATGCAAAATTAACAAAAAATTTTTTAGCATTACTTTCTAAAACATTCATAGTTTTTCATGTTGCCAATAAAAGAACTCATTAGCAGACATTGTATAATATCCTATTAATATGAACACGTTATTAATTTACATTATGAAATACAGAATATAAAAATACACATTCAAACATATTCAGATGAAACTTATTCTAACACATATTCTTTATACATTGAGCGCTATTTCCAGAAATAAAAATATAGATTTTGTAAATGAAATAAAAGAAAAATACATTCTTGCTACAAATTTATCTTTAGAGGAATCCGAAAAATCGAGAAAAGAACGATTCTTAGAAAATTTTTATTGCTCTTATTTAGAAACAGAACTGGAATTATTCATATCTGAATTAGAGCTCTTTGTGGCACCAATGAACAAATCACGCAAACCATTGAATTACTATTATAAAAAAATATTCAGGCAATCTGTTCAATTGCAATTGTTTGAGCTTCTTGATATAAAAAAACTAGATTTGAAGGGAAATATTATTTATCTTACTAAAAGATATTATTGAAAAGATATCTAAAATTGTAGTTAAAAACCCCGAAAATTATTTTTTGGGAAAAGAAAAATGCACCCAAGAACATAAACTCACTTTAAATGAATTTTTAGATAATGTGTCGAAAAATAAAGATGCATATAAGCAAATACTTAAAGGATTATCGGAAATTATCATTAATGAGATTTTAGAATATTATGAACTCGAAATTTTTGATTTGTTAAATTACTTTAACTTTACATGGAACGAAAAAAAACCGAAAAAAAACATAAATTTTTAACATGGGATTTCATTTCGAACTATGGCGAAAGTAAAGTAGAACATTTTTTTGAATCACTCACGGATAAAATTAAAGAATTTCCCGATATAAAAAATATTATATAAAATTTGATTTTGACGTAGTTATTTTATCTATCAATATTTTAAAAAATGTATTTTATCAGATTATTAATGATGACAGAACAAAATTGAATCAGATTGATGATAATACGATATTGCAAAATATTGAAAATTTAATGTATAAAAAAATTAGTTATTTGCTTTTGGAAAGTCTTCGAGGGCTTGAAAAATTATTTAGCTTTGCAATAGAAAATAAAATAAATTTGCAAGTTATGGATAATAGCGGTAATTATAATTCACAACATTTAATTCATTTACATTTAGAGAAAATGGATTTAACCTCTTTTCAATTTAATGAAGAGTCCATTCAAATCATTAAAAACAATATAATAATATTTTCTGAATTTTTTCTACACGTTTGGAAATTAATTATTAAGATAAAATACGAAAAAGGTAAAGAATATTTACCGCATATATTAATACAGAAAGAAGAATTATCTGAAAAGTGCTCGAATCAATGCCTTGAAATTAGATACAATATATCCAGTCAAACAAGATATAAATATCATGTTTTATATAACTTAAGAATAAAATTTTTGTGTGTTTTTGAAGAGCATAATAGAATGGTCGAAATTTTTATCAGTATTTTTCATTCTGAGAAACCACATTTTGCAATAAGAAAAGCTGAGGATAATGGATTGTTTTCTGATATAAAATCGTATTTCACAGAAATAACACAAAATATGCTTAAATTTGAATTATATGCAATATATTTGATTGCTTGTTACAATTCATATTGTGTTTTGGAGCATGTTTCACTGTTTGAGGATACACAGTTATCAAAGAAAATATCAGATTACATAGATTCTCTAAGTAGACAGGATGCAATAATGAAGGATTTTCTTAGCAATTGTGTATTTAAAGTTCAGAAAAAAATCATTACCAAGGTATTGGTTGCTGATACGCAAACAGATAACAATAAGGTCAAAGATACTGATAATGAAACAAAAAAGACGACTAAAATCTCACGTTATTGTTTGACACTGTCACAACTAGCAGAAGAACTAAAAAAAGAAAAAATTCTCAAAGTGCAGCTAGTTAAATTACGTAGACATAAAATAGATACATTGTACGATCTTTTCGAAACTTAAACAATAAAATAAATTAAAATAGTCGTAAATTTATTTATATTGATTATCAATATATATATTCTTACAGTATTAACTTAAAATTATTCTTTATAGATGCAAAAAAGATTGAAACCATTATTAATTTATATATTCTTCAAGTTTTTCAATATTATTTATAGTCATTTATTTAATTAAATCGCGATTTATTAATAGTCTTACATTTAAATCTGAGAATGTCGCGATCAATAGTGACTTTGGCAATTTATAAAATCGATTTTAAAATTTAATTAAACAAAATATATGTATAAAAAATATTTTAAATTCCATTGAAAATAATTTTAATTGGTTTAGATGATCGGTGACAACCTCTTAGGTTTTCAATTTTTCGGATTTAATAGTTTTAATCAAATTTTATGAATACATAATGTAGGAATATATGAGGATAGACATATAAACAAAAGTTTTAAGTCCAAATGTATCATCTTATTGATTAATAATTGTTAATTAATGTTTTACAGATTTCTTATAAATATTTAAATAACTTATAACCCATGCAAAAATCTTTAAAATGTTTAATCTGTGACCAAGCCGATTGTCTTTGCGCGTCAGAGTGCAAGATAGGCTTGAGCCAGACATATAAAACCTTGTGAAATATTTCCTAAAAATCTCTATTGTATATTTTAGTGATTTTTTACAACCAATCGGAATTTGATCTAAAAGATCGAAAAAATAAAAAATGGAAATAACATCAATATTGCAATTTGATTGCTCAATGCGAAATATTTCATTACAATATTTGATTGAATAACCAATTTAAATCTAAATATTAGGAAAGCTTCATGCGTTTAATAAAAAAATTCAGATCTCTTAAAAAAACAACAAATCCAATATTTTAACATAATTTCTGTACTCCAAAAATGGTCTATTGGAGTAGCGTAAGTATAGTGAATATAAAAAAAAAGAGTGTTTAAGTAATGTTATATTGTTTTTGACACGATAAATTGGGTTGGTTCAGAGAGTACAACTCGGCTTACATCTGTCCTGCTCTTTTCTTCCCATCAGATTATTCCGCATTAATCTATGCTTAAATTTCCTATGATGTTTTATAAGGAACAAGGAGATAAAATAAGGAGGTAATTTATGGGTAACCACTATAGGGAGTTCCAAAGACTGTTATTTTTGCGGTAAGGCAATCATTTCGGTGGTAAGCTGATAACATGCTGTATTGCTTATCACAATAATATTTTAAAAACATTATTCCATTTAAATTCAAAAGCTTTTTTTTTAAATGACAATTAGTATATGCAAACTGTAAAAATAATATTTTTTAAATTAATATTCGCATCATTTATAAAATTAAATTTTAATCGATAAGTGCTATGCAAGAGAATGAAGTATAATCTTTAATCAGGAAAACAATCAAAGTGTTTACATATTTTTTTATTAGCTTAAAGTCGTAAAAATATAATAAAAATTATATCTTATATGTAAATATGGAATATTTGAACAGATAAATTATATGTTTTTACTACATTCTCGTTATTCTTCGTTGTCCATATTCTGATTATTTTGAAGATCAATTATGTTGTTGACCAAAAGCCCAATTGGGTCCAGATATTTTTTAATTACTAAAGATGAACTACAAGTAAATAATTATCAATTTATGTTTTATGCGAAGCAGTACGTACAGCCTTACAGAATGTCCAACATTTTTTATATAGTATGATAAAACAAAGATTTTAAATTCTCATAATAGTTTATTAACACATTCAAAAATTCCAAATTTTATAGTATATCCAATGTATGTATCAAATTTTGCAAGATTTGCAAAAAAATATTTATTTTTTGTGAAAAAATTTCATATTCATAGTACAGTTACGGATTGAATTACAAAAAGAAAAGCTAAAATACTATCAAAGAAGAACGGAATATACCGAAAGTAAAACAATTTTTGACACCATAAATACACTGAGTCTTTGGCTGTTATCATTTATTATTGGTTTTTTTCGTGTATTCTTGTATTTGAGTCTGGTAGCTATTTATTTTTCAATATGGGCTAAAATTATGTAAAATTAAACAATATAAAAAAATGATTTGTAAAAATCAGGGTAAAAAACAATTATAACAACATATTATATTTTTAATTAAATTTTTTGGTACTTCAAAGACTGTTTTTGATAGTTCTTAGTCCTTAGAAGAAATTTGATGATTAAATTTATAATTGTAGCAACAGAAAGGATATGATTAAGGCCCATAATATCATACAGAAAATAAAATTTAAATCTAAAAAGTTTTCTTTATAAGTATAATTATTTTTTAAAATTGTTTTGTGCTATATGTTTTTAAATTTTAAAATTTGGATATTTTGCATAAAAATAAAAAATATTTTTTTCTCATACTTAATTAAAACCATATAAATTTTCTATTTTGTTTTTCTTAATATGATTTCGGAATAGAAATATACTAAAAATGAAATTTGTTAAAAGAAAACATGAATAAAAATTTTCGGAAAATTTTGATATTTCAAAAGTGTAAAAATATCTTCTGATACTAGCTAATTAAAATGTATCAACCACAAAAGAGTATGAAAAGTAAATCATATATATCTGAATGCTAAAAAAACAAACTTTTAGTTAACCAAATCTTCTTTTAGAAGTATCAAAGTCATAAAAATGATATGGAAGAACAATATTCAGTAAAGTATTTATAGGTTCTCTAAGAAACAGAATCTATTTTATAAAGTCCAAGCTTCTTTTGTCCTTGATAATTTTTTCGATCTAATTTTATAAAAAATATTTCTAAATCTCTCGCGTTACCACAAAGAAAGATAATACTATTTGTTTTTAGACGTAATATATATATGTCTAAATATATAAAATAAAAAAAGAACTAATGTCATTTTTAATGTTCAAAAAAACAAAATAAAAAAACATCTTATTATATTATTAATAGAATAAGAAGAAAATAATATAATTAATTATTAGGAAGGCTTTT
>AFBI03000009.1:0-91691 GCA_000230595.3 Edhazardia aedis USNM 41457
GCTGACTTTCTTGCTTTTTGCAACCATATTGTTTATATATGATTTTATTAGCCAAGGCTCGTGGTTTTCAAGGAAAAACTCGTGCAGGTCTTTTTTCTCAGCTTCTTTTTCCATTATCTGTTGTTTTTCTAATTCGATTTGATTTTGTGCCGGGATTGCTTTTAAATCATTATTAAACTGATCGGTTATCATTTCTTATTCTGAAAAAAAGCACACCTTTATATAGACAACGTCTTAGATTGTTTTACTCTAACTATTTCCACCTATTTTCATACATTCAATTTTAAAAAATTTTTTTCTATAGACCAATTGTTTTCAATTTTTTTACAAACAGTTTTCACTTCAAAGTATGAAACAAATTTTTTTGAGTTTGAGGTGAGTGAAAATATTATTTATGTTTTTTGCTGTTATGATTAGCCCCAAAGTTAACTATTTTATCCGCTCAAATTTTATTTAAGTTTAAGTTTCAAAAATTTGGTTTCTTTAAAAATTTTCTTCTACTGTTAAAATTTTTCCCATTTTGTAGGTGTTATCAGAATTTTTGATATTTAAATGTAAACATTCCTTCATACGCTTCATTTAATTCTATAGATATTTTCAATGGTCTCATTTTTAATCATAAAACTAATTTTAGATACTAGTTTAAAAAAACATATTACATATAATTTATATCGACATTCACATTTTGTCCGATTTTGATCAAAACTGTTATTGATTATAAAAGATAATATGTATTTTTCAAAGAAATATGCACAAAATTTTTCATCTTTGAAATGCAATATTTATTCAATATATAATTATATAAAAGATTCAGAAATAATGAATTCGAAAAAAATAATTCAAAAAAAAAGTATTTTTAATATACTTTGATAATGAACCTTATTTGTAGGTTTCCTATGATTATTATTAAAAAAAATTTGAATTAAAATCTAGAATTTAATAAAACATATTTTTATGCCACAGGTGTTTTAAAAATAACAGTTCTTAAAAATACAAATGTTATGATGTGCAAAATATTCTGTTTAAAGCCTGATGTGGGTGTAAAATTTCTCAATTAATAATGATTTGAACAATTTTACTACGACAAAAATACGCAAAATAACTATGATATTCAAGTATGCTCTTAAGCAAATTAAAAAATTATCAAAATTTGTTCTTCTCAATGGAGCAGTGCAAAATTATACTTCGCAATTTGGTAGATTTAAATTGACCTTTCATCGAAAAAATCTGCAATATATCAATGAAATATATAGCATAACTTCAAATTTCAGCTTTTATCCAACCTACCCAACCTTCAATTTTCATTAAACCCAAAATATTTTATAATTTAGCAATCAAAATTTTTAAAATTATAATAAATTTTTTTCCTACCGTGTTATGAAGCAAATAAATTTTATTGTGTCTATATTGAAGGAATCAACAATTATATATATCTTTGTTATTTTCAAGAATACAAAGGATTTCATTAAAAACTTTATAAAAAAGATTTATGAACATTTAATTGATTATTTTCCGATTTTTTTTCAAATATTGAAAATACTTTATTGACAATATTTTCATGTAATTATTCATTTTATTTTATATTGTTCTTAAATTTAATTCTAAAAACATTATTTTTATGCTTAACCATTCAAGTTAATCTTATCATACAGATAATAAATTTGAAAAACAATAACTTTTTATTAAATTATAAGGCGAGTAGATTAAGAACTGTTAAATTTAGATAACTTCATATATAAAAAAATATTTATATATTTCATTTATTGCGCCAAATTATTTTTTAAAAATTTTTACTTCTTTTTACATATTTTTTAATCATATTGTGTTATACTTTTTTATGTTAAATCAGTGATTTTCTTATAATTTCGCTGTTTATATAAACATTTTTAATTTTTTTTGTAACATAGTGGATCTTGGGTTTTCATTCAATGAAAAAAATATTTTAAATGCATTATCAACATTCATTAATGATATCAAATTTAGTATTTATCACCGCCCATTCTTTGATTTCATCAAAGAGAGATATAAACATTTTGAAATTATATATATAATAAAACACTTGTAATAATTTATATAATAATATAAAATATTTTGGTGCATTCTTATATGACAGTATCATTTTAACCACAAAATATTAGATTATGATTGTACTATTTTTATTAAACAGGGATTTCTGTATGTAGTAAACCAGTATAGTGATAGTATCTAGTTACGAAGTTGCACCGTTGTAGTTTATGTCATTATGATAGTTCATGATCAAAATTTATATCTTTTGTGTTATTTCTATTTAATAATTTTTTATGATATAAGATAACAAGTATAATACAAATTTCAATATAAGATGTTGAAAATATTTTTCTTGTTATTTTTTTTCATGTATTCTCATAATTTCAATGTACTAAAAAATTCCAAATATTTATATTCATCTATGTCATTATTTCAGCAATTAAAGAAAATATCAGATTATGGATAATTAAAAATATGTTCTTAATATATAAAAGTGTTACAAATTATTTATTGAATTCTATATAAAAGTCATAATAAAAGAATCTAATAGATCAACGAAAGAGGGATTTTATATTGTCACGTTTAAGTAGTTTAACCAAAAGTGGAGATTATGACAACCATGGATAAGCTTTATTGTGAATATTTTTTTATAATTGTTTTCTTGATTAATACATGTAGCTCTTAATAAATAAAAGAGTAAAATATATGGCTTCAATACGTAAAAAATCAATGTTTTATGTATTTGTAGTTTTTCTATTAAATTGGCATGAAATTCACACATTATTTAATTTGAAAAACGTTAAAGAAGTTTAAGAGCAACAACTCATTGGATTTTTTTGACTTAATTTTGGCGTATTCGCATGATTTACTTTAAATCGGGTATGTTTTATAGAATTAAAGAATTACAAAAAAAATCATTATGAAGAAAGAATGATCAGATTGTAATATTTTTTGTTTTATTCGAAACTAAATTAAACGTTTAAATGTAAATTAAACCTTAAAAATAAAAGTGATAAGCTTTTTGAGATCAATTAAATGAATACCTATTGAAAATACAGCTAAAAAAAATTTAGAAAGTATTTCAAATTTTTGTTTTTTTATATTTTTTTATCTTAAATTTTTGACAATTTTTTATTAAATCCAGGATAGAAATTATCATTAAAAACAAACTCATTGTTTTACTTCATTCGAATAATCTTAATATAATATTATATATTCTATTATAGTTTAATCTCTAAATTTCAGTATATATGGTTATAAATTTATCAAAAATATAAAATTTCTTGTAACAGATTCATCAATCGCATATTCTATTTTTTTCTTTGATTTCAAGCATTTTATTGCTCATTGAATATATTGTTGCTTTTTTGTGTTTTTGTAAGAAATATAACTTATCTACAAATTACTCAATTTTTTTATACTGCTGTGATAAAAACATTTATTATAATATATTGTTATAAAAAATCACGTTTTTCCAAGCAATTTTATTATTCTTTAGATAAATAGTCATGAGGTTCTTTCAATGTGATATTTATGTATGATAAAAAATAAAAATTGACGATTTTTGTAGTTATTATTATTTTTAAAGGAATTTTCTCATAGTATGATTACTGTTTTTTTTATATATAGTTGCATCGTTGATGCATTAATAGATTTAGTAAATTATTTTATATTTTCTGTATCTCTTTTCTAAAATACATTCTTAAAAACAGATTTCTGAATTGCATATAAACTATCAATAATCTTCACCTTGCCAGATCTAAAATATACTGCCCACCAATTCAGTAAATTTAATAACATTGCATATTACTTACACCAATAAAAAAACGCTTAGAAATAAAAAAAATCATACGTTTTTTTTATTTTACTTCATTAACTGCTGTATATGGTATAAGAAAAATGAATTTATTATATTTTTATCTAATTTATTCTACTATTCTCATATCTCCAATGCTTTATTATGCGTGTGGTAAATAAAATTACCACAAATAATAGCAATGGCTTGGAAACAGGCCAATCAGTAGCGTTAGTAAGCGACCGACCTATTGATAACCACGTAAGAACTGTTGCCTTGCTTTTCCCCATAAAACCCTCCAAAAAATCCCTCCTTGCTGCCAACAAAAAGGTACCCATTCAAACCCTTATGGTTTATAAACAAGAGCAAAGGCACAAGGATGCCAAGCATCCGGAGAAAGCCTAACGAATGTACTACCCCAGCAATAACAACCCTGGGTGTCAGAGCCTACCGTTAATTAAAAAACATTCATTATTGAATAGTCTTTCTTTTTGCCTTTATGCTTTATTTGCACGCCGCACTAATGTATCACGATTGGTGTACGGCAATGCACTATTAAATTCTGATAGATCTAAAAATAAAAAATACTATTTCTTGTTGTTATAAAAATATAACACACTTTTTACTCTAAAAAAATGTTTACGGTTCTATCAGAATAGGAAAAGTGTCTATATCAAAATACCCCCTCCTACAAATAGCTTTTTTATATACATTTTGTCTGTTTATAAATTTATGCATCAAAATTCTTAATGTTGAAATATACTAAAATCTAAATCGTATTTAAATTATGCTGAAAAAAGCATCTTTATATAAAACATACCTATTAAGTTGTTTATATACAAGAAAATATTTTTTATTTAGTTATAATTTCATAAAAAAATATAAAATATCTAATGTAGTCTATTATTTCCTAAAAATTTCATTTATATTTTTCGTTGCGTTCGAAAATAGCGTAAAACCATAATTTTAAATCGATATATTATTTGATTAGTTATTATCATAAGAGAAAATTAACAACTTATATTTGCAAAACATCTAAGTTCAGTCAGTAAAAAAAAATAATATCTTTTCCTAATATTAATTTTTATGTTTTATATTCAATTTATCATGATTTAGTTTCTTTTTAATGATTGTAAAAAATTACTATATCAAATGTATTTATATACTATCAAACAAGTAAAATGTTTTTTTTGGCTGGAAACTATATTTATACATTCATTTTCGCATAATTTAAGTTTAATTTTTATCATTAAACTCGAAAGAAATGACAATTTCAAGTATAATCAATTCGACAGATTGATCGAATCAAAAAATTCCACCACGTAAAAAATAAAATAATATATATTTTAAGATAAAAAAAATTATATGTATTTACCATAAAAATTTTAAATAAAAGACAATCAGATATTATTTTTTTTACAAAACGTTGTGCTTTTAGCTGTTTATATTATGATATATCATAAATATTTAATTAATAATTACACAGGTTGCTATTTCCGGGTCGACCTCGCGTTCCTAACAGTTTCCTATCTTCAGATGGAATCAAGTTGAAAACAATGGACATTTTTCTTGTTCCGTTTATTGGTCAAAGCTTAATTTTGGTTTTCTTTGATCATTTAGACCAATCATATTTTGATCGTTGGATCAAACAATCAAAAACCTTTCATTTTTGCTTATCAGCGATTATGCCCAATTAAACCATAAATTGCTATCAAAATTTTTCCAACAATATGTATCATAAAACATGCAAATTATAATGAAAAATGTCGAAAATACGTTTTTTGCTGATTTTGAAATATCAACCTAGAACAATGAATTAAGACCCTTATTTATATGGAAACACTATTACCTACTATACTTAGTTTCTTTTATCTACTAAAACCCATTATCTTGCAATAAATAATTAAAATTATCCAAATATATTAAAATCAGGAAAAATGTTGAATACACCTATAAAAAATTTTTCGTACGTAAAGGTTTTTTAAATATATGATTCTATTATTTTACTAATATTTTAATTTCTTTTTAAAGGTTTATACCAATAAATAAAAAACATTTTGAGTTTAAAATATAAAAAACAATTTAATTAAAATTGTTGATATATATATATGCTTACTCTAAAATTAAAATAGTTGCATGTAAATATTAGGTTTACAATATGCATATAATACTGTTAAGCATATAAAACTCACGTTTAAATTTGACTAAATTAAAGAAAAAAAAATTTGAATCCAAAGATTTAATGTATTTCATTTTTTGAAACGATATTTTAATAATAAATTGTTGTATGATCGTTTTACCATTTAAGTAAATAAAAATATTTTAGCTGTAAATGTGTAACAAATACATTTATTTGTATAGAAATTTAATAAAAAAATTTGCTACGTTTACTATTTAAAAAAAACATATAAAAAACAAAAGGATTGCATCTACAACCTTATGACAAATAAATTTTGTATTTTATCATTTTATTATATTTTAAATAAATATTTATGTTTTTTTTCTTTATAAAGGTACTTTGGTAACTACGAATTGTAGATTCAGTATCTTCAAATAAATTTTATTCTTAAACAAATAAATTGATTTTAGTAATAGAATATTTAATCAATTGACAGAAAACAATGCAAAACCATATAAAAATTTTAATATATTAATTTTAATTACGTTTTTTAATGATTTTATTGATTCTCATTTTGTTTTTTTTTTGTAAATATAAGATTTTTTTTTATGCTTGTGGCATTTTTGTTTAGAATAACATACTGATGATATAAATAACTATACTCTTAATTAGGAAGAAAAGATGCTTTCTTTTATCTAAAATCTTATAGTTTTTGGGGTGTTTCTGAAATTAATGGTTTTATTCTTTTCTTTTTTTAAAACTTGCTATTTACGAAGTAATATTGTTCAATATTATCATCTTTTTATTTTTTTTTATTTTGTCGTAACTTGCGCGTCACAACATTCCAGCGAGAAATGATCGATTGTTAGTCAATCAAAATTAATAAGAATCGATCAATCAGATTTTCAGCAAAAAAGTGCGCAAAAACCTTCGGAAAAATCTGGATTGAAAGAAAACATAAATAGTTGCGATATTAAAGAAAAAAGGAAGATAAAAAAACAACAACGAGGCTATATGAAAATACCCGAAGCAGACGCAGGGAACGAACTAAAAAGTATAATCTAAATTAAACCACAATTTTTAATTTATAAATTAGTAACCCATATTTAAATTTTTATAACTCCGTCAATTTATATTGTTATTTAGTACAAATAGGAGAAATTTTAATTGATACTTATAATATTTTTATTTAATATTTTGTATACACCGACGTCAATTATCTTAATTTTTATATAAATGATCTGCTAAGTAAAATTTTAGAATTTTATATTTTTTAGAAGTAATCCAAGGAATTTCTTATAACGAAAAGAATAATTTCCAGTTAGAGTGTATTTGGAAATAAATTGTTGTTTAGTAGCTTTTAACATTTGAAATATTCATAAAACCTCTTCTTTAAGCCAATAAACAGTTATATAAAAATATCAATATCCTAATTATAATGAATATATTGATAAAGGTTATTGAGCCAATTTATACGTTGATCAGAGGTTGACTTTTTAAAATGAAATGTGAACTTTGTCACTTGTTGGTTAGAATAATCAACAGGATTTACAATTCATTTAAACATGAATAAAAATTTTTGTCATGATCCTAAGAAAAGACGTTTTTATCTGCCCTTATTTTAATATAGCGGGAAAAAAAATTATTTGATAAAATATTGCATAATTTATTGAGAAAACCAAAATCGCAATCAATTTAATGCTTTTAAAAATTTTGTTATGTTTAAAAAAAATAAAAAGATTTCAAATCTATGTTCAATACAGGGAAAAACTAAAATATTTTTTTCAATAATTGTATTCTAAGCTTTTTTTGATTTTTATATTGGCTTTTTACAGCCATGAATTTTTATTTTTTTAAAAAAAAACAATGGTAATTTTTGGTTAACCTACATTTAATTGCAGTATAATTTGTATTTCTGTATTTTTATACTAAATTTTTTATTCTATTCCATTTTCTATTAGTTTTATAGAACTCATTTAGTCAATCTAATTGTTTTTTTTTCTACTTTATTATTGTATATAAATAAAATTAAAAAAATAATGTAATGATGCATTTATCAAAATAAGAATTTTACATAGAATATTATTCTAATTAAAAAATAGAAGATTTTCTTTTATTCCGAGATACTGAATCATTAAAATAAAGTAACTTTAGGTGCTTTAATGCTAAAAAATTGGTAGAATGATATTATAACTAAATTTTAATTATTGATTTTGCTTTAAGTATGAGGTTTTTATAATAAATTAATCGATAATATTGCATGAGTTGTCTGTGTTTTGAAGTGCCATCTTTTTAAACAAGTAAAATTAATATATTAAATTTATACACCTCTAATTTATATGAAATTTTTATTTTTTTTCTATAATTTATTTGGTCGGTAATTCTCAGTACCTTTTTCTAAAATTATATTCTTTGTGACAATAGCTAGAACTCAAACAAATAAAAATGATTATATATTTTTTTATTAAAGATGATTTTCTTGTGCTATTCTAACTAAGCAAATTTTTTTGATATGAAAAAAGTAATATACATTATAGTATTTAAACTTATTTATGATGTTATATTAAAAAAATTTTTTGATCAAATAAGTTTTCACAGATCAATATGATTATCAAAAAAATATTCAGCTTAATTAAACGGAATTATAAATTAAATCACACCTCAAAAATATTTCGTTAATAATTCATGACAACGAGAGTTGTTCACCCAGAAATTATAGAATATAAAAATTTTTGGAGATTAAAAGGTAATTTTTCCGATTTTCTGTGCGATAAATCTTCGAATTTTTTTACATAAAAAAATTTATAGACTTGGAAATATAAATATTCTTTAAATCAAAAACATTTTTATTCAATTCAGAATAAGTAAAAAGGCAATTTATTGTACAAATTATATTTTCTAATGAATTTTTTTATTTATAAAATGTAAATAATTAATAAACGAATACATAAAGTTTCTGGTTTTGGAAGAGCACACGACTATGATTATTAAACTATAATAATGAAAAATTATTTTTTTAAATCAAAAACTTATTTATTTTAACCATGCGTAAAAACTTTAAAGTAAAATCGAATTTCAAATAAATATTGTATAGATTATTGTTGCTCATATAAATTTTAAGAAAATTTTGGATTCATAGATATTTAGCTTGAATTTCTAATAACGAAAAATACACATCTGATTTTAAGAAATCGATTGATTTAAGCCGTCTTATAAAAACAGATTTTAGTAATCAATCTCTTATATTAAAAATGTGTTAGAATTAAAATTCAATAAAAAGTAAAAAAATTTATATTTTCTGAAATTACAGAATAAACTAAATTTTTATGCTAACGATGTCAAAATTATATTCATATTTTTCTTGTTTAGATACAGTTCATTGAAATTTCAAGCTCTTTTTTTAATTATTATTAACATAGATCAATAGTAAAATTTTTATAACCTTTTACGCATATTACTGATTTGTTCTATTATTGCATCTTTGTGATAGAATCAATTTAGATATTTTTATTTTTCATGTTAAATGTTTTTCTTTACGATTCTACATATAAGTTTTACAAAAGAAAGATATAAATACATAAAAATTAATTTTTCTGAAAAAAAGTGTTAAATTATAATCATATAATTATTTCATATTTTTTATCTTTTAAGCACAAATTTTATTTATGCATTGAGAGTTTAATATGAAAATTAACTGTTTATATAATAAATATCCTAAAAATGGCCAAAAAATATATAAAAAACAAATAGTTTACAGATTTGTAAAATTTTAGTTATAATCTCTAATTCTTTCAAAAATAACTGCACATCCTAAAAAAATCGACAATTAAAAATAATATTAGCAAAGAGGAAAAGGCTTTTTATTATTTATTTTACTCTGAATTTTATGTTGAAATTTATTTCTATATCAAGATCTTCAAAAAATTGCAATTTTATCCTAAATATAAAATATTTCCTTGCAAATTGATAATTTTACTTCTATCTTTTTTTATTTATTTTAATCGAACAGATTGATGGCAATATTAAGCATTTTTATTTTATTCAAACAATAAAACTTTTAATTGCTAAAATAAGAACAATGAAAAGTACAACCGCATTAAAATGCAGAAGAAAAAATAAACAGAATAACTTACAACGCACAAAATCAAAATTAACAATCTAAATTCTTTTATACCTTTAAAAATTTTGTATCTAAAATTTTTATCAATCTGAAAATTCATCACCATAAAAGGCACATTGATTATTTTTTATAATATTCTTCAGATTTCAAATAAGTGTTTTTATGACTTTTGCGTTCTATAAAAAAACGAAAAAAATCAATTAAAAATTCTGAAACTATAAACACTCGAAATATTGTATTTGTGTCAAATAAAAAAAAATTAAACAAAATAGATAGTCGAAAAATTTAAAAATAGTTGTTTCTATTAAAGATTTTGATAGATAGAAAATCAAATAACCGTCTATACATAAAGAGTATGTGCAATGTCTGATGAAAAGTTAGGCAAAACATATAGATGAATGATAAGACCGTTTTTCTGATCCGTATAAAACTATTTATCTTTCATTTATTGTGACTATTTTTATATATTTTTTAGGATCCATTGAAAGACAAAAAACATTAAAATTGCATATTTTGAATATCATCAAAAAGCATATTCAATTAAAAATTTTTCTGTCAAATGATTTACAAAAACAAAATATTTATAAGTTAACATTTAAACTTAAATAAAAAATTTGTAATCAATAATTGAGCAACAGATAAATTTTCAGATATAAAAAAGCTAAAAATTTGAAAAATCAAGGAATTTATAAAAACTCTATAAAAAAACTAACAATATATATAAATATTGAAAAGGTAAAAATTTGTAAGTTTTTTAATAAATATCTTTTTATTTAAAATTTGATTATTTTGCAAAATTTTATCGAATCAAATATATCATCATCGATAAAATTAGTTTTGAATTTTATAGTGTTAAATAAAAATTTATACATTGAGATTCAATATAGTACACACCTTTATTTGGGTTTAATTTTAAAAAATGAAATTATTGTGTACCTGATGAGACGGAAAGTTCTCACATTGATAAAAAAATCGAAACGAAGATATTTTATAGTTCGTATACATCAAAAGTAAGACTATAATAAATTTTTTAAAAAAAACAAAATCATATACAAAATATTTTTATGATTTTATTCGTTTATATCAACATTATATTTTAATTATATTTATCTACCTTTATTTTAGTCCGTCTTTGCCTTGTGATAATTCCTTTTCTCTTTTATCTCTTCTTCTTAATGTAAATATGTATGAACCATCTTTACGTAAATTATTCTGTAGTACATTATATAATGTCACTTCCCACATTGAAACCTCTTCGTTCTTTTATCATAAACAGAAATGTTGCACAAAAAACAAAGATAAATAAATAAAAAAAAATTGAATCACATTGCATGATAAACAAAAATTATCAAATATTAGCTAAATTTTTCTGATGTCAGTGTTGCTATAAAGGGTGTCTGAAAAATATTTTTTACAACTGACATTACTTTAACGGCACCATAAGAACTATTAAAAGTATTACGTTCATTGAAATAAGAAAAATTACATTGTTTTTTAAATAAACTTACTTTTAATGCAAATATTTCTCTTTTTTTTATCTTTTAAATAGAATTGTGAATAGAATCATAATTAAAATGGCATCCTATAATTTTTATAGTTTTAAACTTTTCGCTTAAGTATATAAAAATGCAATCTAACCATCATTACAAACTAACAACTATTCTCTCATAAACTCTAAAGATGCGGAGCAACCCAAGTTTATATTCCAAGACTACTATTCAGCGATAACACTAGAATATCTCAGGATAGTAGTATTTTCTACAATACAGAAACGCGTTCGAATACAAAGTACAACAAAATAGCCCAAAGAAATATTTATTTTTAAAATTTGTTCTTTATTATATGTTACTTCATTTTTTATATTTATGATAAAAAAAACTTTCAAAACAATGCGTAAAGAGTTACGATTATTCGATAAGCCTTTTTAAAAATTTTAACTTACTAGTTTTACAGAAAAAATATTGATATTATTTTTAATTTATAACATTTATATTTTTAAAATAGCAAATACCATATAATCACTATAATCCTTTTTAAAGTCAACAAAAAATTGTTTTCAATTTAGGTTTTTTATATGTTTTTTATATACGGTTTCTGTATAAAAATCAAAAAAATGATAATAATAAAATATTAGAGCAACAAGAAGTCCATCGAGTTATAGAATTTTTGTTATGAAAGAAACAAAACATTTTTGTTTTATTCTTTGATCTAATATGTTCTTAAAGTAAAAATTTTTTTTGCTCACAAGTTTAAATACATGACAATATATTGTTTTCAATGGTTTGGCTGTTTAGGAGCCTAATTTAAAACAATATTTTGAGAAGGTTTTTTAGATTTCTTTTCTTATAATTAGACGGCACATCCAAACCAATATAGTGCAGTAGATACTAAAGCACTCACGTTCGTTGCATTTATGTATAAAAGATGAGGAATATCATATAAAAACAATTCGTTTAATAATAATTTTTCAAATAAATTTTTAGGGCTATAATTATAATTTTTTATAAAGCTATTTTATTATTGAAGGCTTGGATATTATTTAAGTAAAATAAGAAAAAAAGTTGGTTTTTATAGCAGTTTCTTTTTTGTTTCCGTTTCAAACACCGCTCTTTATCTTAAACCCACAATGAGGATTATTAATCGTTTAAACAGTGAAAAATTACAAAAGGAAAATTTACATAAATATTTATTAAAACACACCAGATACATCTTAAACCTTTTTAAAGTTTTTAATTAATTTTTCGATACTTTTCCCATTGAAAAAATCGTCGGGAATAAATCTTTATATTTTAGATTGGTAACATGATTACAAAACCATAATATAAAATATATGAAATTTTGATCTTGAATACTATTGTATTTGTTTATATATTAATGATATTTTATTTATTAATACTAAGATAATAAATATTATAATTATTTTTTAAAGGATTTCTTATGACTCTTTCTCAGATAAAATAAACATCTGCGAAATAGAAGCACAAAAACTAATACATTAGAAAAAAATGGCTAATTTAGATAATAATAAATTTTCAAAACATTTTAGTTCAGTATTTAAATTTTGTAAATTTAGTAAAAAAAATGAATATTGCATAAAATAAAAATCGATTTAGGATTTTTTTAGAATGTTTTTTTTATGTTTGGAGATTTTTATAAATTATTCAATTTAGTAATTATTAATAAATAGCAATCTAGAATTTTTATCACTATTTACATGCTTTATACAATTTAATGCCAACTTTTCAGCATACACAAATAAAAAAACCCTTTGGTTTATCAGATAAAATTTCACATCAAGACAGTAACACTAATACAATTTATCGCCAAAAGAAGGAACTGTAAATAACCATCAAGTTTTTAATTTCTATTTCGAAGCAAAAAAAGATTCTATAGGAAACCGAGACAGCAACAAAATAATTTCATTTAAGTTAGAGTTACATAACGTAAAATAGGCAATTTTAGTATAAATTTTGTGTTATTCTTAATTAAATAAGAAATTGATTTTTGTGTTTTTATAGTTTACATTTTTTTATTTTTAGTTGTTTTTTTGGGTATCTTATGTCACTTATTAAGCATTTGTAGAATAAAGATTTTTCTCAAGAAATATAGCGTTTAACAATTCACTAAATTGAATTCGACTTATGTTAGTGTCGTTTCTGTTATTTCATTACATTAAATCCAGATTCTAAAAATGTTCTTTATAAATTTACCCATAGAAAAAAAATTACAATTAAATGATTCAAAATAAGCCAAGCAAGAGAACCAAGACTAATTTTAATTGACTATCGGTTGCCGAGCAATGATAGATCGTTCGAAAATAATTTTTAAAATAAAAGATTATCTTTGAATTTTAACAATTCGGTATATTTAATTTCCTCCGCAACTCATACCTAATACCGTGCAGTGCGTCAGTTACTTTTAAAATACTAGAAAATTCAAAACAATCTTTTTAAAAACTTACAGAATTTTTATTTATTATTTCATTACTGGTAGATCTACCAAAAAACGCAATTTTTTTATTATACTATTGGTGCAGCATAATGTGCTATCTTCAAAAAAAGTATCATGAAAATTGCAGAAATTGTGGATAAAATAGTTTGTTCAAAGACATTTTTTATGTATAAGTTTAAGTTCTTTTTGTAAAAGATATTGTTTGTGTGTATATTTTAAACAAAACAAAACTTATTATAAAATCAAAAGGATAAAAATTTCACTATATACACTTTTTGAGTGAAGTGTATAAATTATATTTTTTGATGCAAAAGACATAACAAACAATACTGATTTAAATATAGAATCTGTCGAAAATAGTATATTTTATTCTAATTTACTCGTTATAATACAGTTACTATAAAAAATTTTATTCCAATAATAACAATTTTGAAGAATTTCTGTGTTTAAATTAAAATTTTGTTGTCTTCAAAGATTTTTAATAATATAGATGTTCCTCTCTAGTCATTTTTATCAGTTTAATAGTAAATATGAAATAGTGATATCAAAAATGTTACCATTAGAATATTAAGGTCGTTGTAAAGATTTTGTATTTCTTACAATTGTCATTGAGTTCATGCTTTAAAAAGATAAATTGTGTGAAATAAGGTGTTAAACAAAATCAAATTACTATTTATACTTTAATATAGATATTAATGGTGTTTCTGTAAGTAAATATCACAAAGACGATGATTAGTGATTTTTAGTTTAAAATTATTGAATCTTCAAATATTTGTTATTATAAATATTACAAATATAAAATAGATCGAAGTTTGCATGTCATTAGATTTATTTTTTTCAATAATTTTTTGATGAGAATTTTTTCATGTCCTTCTCATTGTTTATCTTTTTATATTTTTTTCATAAATTCATTAGTTTATCAAGAATGCTTATTTATTAAATTTTCAATCTATTATTAAAATTTCAATTCAATTATGTTATAATCCGATTCAAATATATTAAAAATTTAATGAAAATTCTACTATTAAAAATCAATCCGTTTAGACACCAACATTTATTTGATAATTTTACTATTAAATAATTATAAATACTACAAATTCAATTTAGACTTCTTTAACTCGGTGATAAATAATGATCGATCACTAGACAATAACATTTATTATTTTATGTTTTTAATCATGTTAATTAAATTAATATTTATTAGAAATTGCAATTTTTTTGACATGATATTGCTGTATTAGCTTTCATTATCTCCGAATTGATTTGTTTGAAGTATTTCGATTCTGGTCATTTAAAATCTAATAATGATTGGCGTGCATAAATTATAAAAATTTACAAACTTCTTCTAAAATAAATGTTCACCGAGCTTTTAAATTTCTTTTATTATGTCTAATATTTCTAAATCGAAAAAGTCGGGAAGGCCGAGATGCAGGTCGCAATCATCCAATCAATATATTTCTTAATCTATGAACTTTTATTATCTAATAATACCACACAGTTAAAAAAAAATAAACATGCATTACTCTGAAATAAACCGAATTTTTTTGTGAAATAATTTTTTTATTTATTTTTTAAATCAAAAATAACATCTTATTTGAAAATTAATAATAAATTGATCAATAGAATTTTCTAATACAGAAAGAACATTAAAAATTTTTATTTGGATCGAATCAAATCTAAATTTTGATAAAAACACTGAAAAATTGTATATATGTATTTTAATTAATTTAATAGTGTTTATTTTTATTTTTTTCTTTTTCTACAATTCATTTCGGAATAAAGTGTTTAAACACGTTTATTTTAAGTTTTATTGAAGCGTAGACACAATTTACATAAATATTATTTTATATGTTTTAGATTAAAATTTTAAATTATTTGGAAATATAATTAATTTATTATATTTTTTAAGTTGCATTTAGGAATTTTGTGTTTGTTTTGGAATAAAAAGTTTTTGGATATAATTTTCTTGTGGATGTACTCATAACAATATTTTTAGATTATAGTTATAGTTATGTGTTAGTTTGAGTATTTAAATAAAATTTAAGATCAATAAGTTTAATTAATAAATGAATGGCGGTTAAAATATTATTTAAGTTAATAGAAAAAATTGAAAACGAACAATCTGTATAAGAGTTTAAATGTTTAGAATTTTATTTTAATTTGAAATTACTTCTAACAATTATAGCATTTCAACTATTAATCTAATAAAGTCTTAAGATTTTATTTTTTTAACGATCATAGTTGAGTAATTTACCCTTTTGAGGTACCAAGCGATATATAGGGAATATTTTGTTTCTTTATAGTGCTTATATGTTTTTTTATAATAATTGGTTTGAATATCTACAGTTTTTAGTTTGTTCTATTCTTAAATTTAACCAGTTTTAAAGGTAGTTTAATTTTACCTTTAATAAAAAAAAAATAATACATATTCTGTTTTAAAATTGTGATAAAACCATTTTTATATTAAAAACTTGAAAATCTTATATTTTATTTTAAGCATAATAAAGTATTATCAAATTAATAATGATAGATAAAACTATAAATTTATTTTTTTTGTAGCCTGAAAGAAAAATTTTAGGACATCAAAGTTATAAAAGCCGAAATAAAAAAAATAATTATATGTTTTTAATTTGTGTGTTTTTTAATCTAAAAATATCAGGTACAAAAATTACCAATACAGTTAAATAAAAGCCAATCTTAAATCCTGTAGATATTTTACTATTTGATTTTTGATGTGTTGATGAATGATTTGAAATAACTTGTAATTTTTTGAAATCACTTTTCTTTTCAAATGACTTAGAAATTTTTAAATTTCTGTTATGTTTAGGCATAGCTATATGATTTGATGTTTTTTTCATTGCTTAATTGCTGGAAATTATTTCATTAATTTTTCTATTTAAGCTATTTGTACAATTATTATTTCTAGCAATATTAGATTTAATCTTACAACATGATTGAAATTTGAATGCGGTAATTTTTGTTTGTGATTGTCATTATTTTTTGATTGTTTTTGCTGTAGAGTTATTTTTGTATATATAAAGGAATTATTATTGCCTACATTGAACTTACAAAGTATATTTTTAATTTTATTATGGTAAAAGTTATAATATATAAAGTATCTGATGTTGATTGTGTTTCTATTATCGAAAAATACAAAATGTTTCAAAATTGTTGTAAATGGTGTTTTATAAATCAGAATAGCAAACTTACTGCTGATTTTTGTTATTTCATCATCAATAAAATAAATTCTTTGTGCAAGTAAATCGTAATATGATTGTAAAATTACCTTTGATTTTCTACTAGTTGTTTTTATCTGTTGTGACGATGATTTTCTGTTTTTTATGTTTAAAGAACTATCAATTACAAATTAAAACAAGCATTTTGGTATTGGAGAGCGAATATACCTAATAATTAAAAAAAATTTGCAACCTTACAAATAACGCATGATCGTATTCTGAATATTTATCTTTGCTCGTTATTTTTTGTTGTTTTGCAAATCTTTTGTCAATTAGAAAGGGAAATAATGGCCTTTTCAATATGTATTGTCTTTTAAAAAGCATAATCTTTGAATATAAAACATCAAATTCAATTTTATCTACCAAAATTGTCATGTGTATTCTCAAGTTTTTAGATATTAATGATTTTTCATATTGATTCAATTTATGTTTTGATTTTTTAGACCAATTTTTATAATAAAAATCAAATTTTTGATTTCAATACCACTCGGATATGCAATCCAAAAATTTTTCTTTCATTTCGCCAGCGATATTTGATTTATAAAACCATCTCAAGAATTTCATAAAAATGAAATTATATTGACTTGTAAAACTTTCAATGCTGATAACACCGCTATTTTCAATAATGCGTTATAGAAAAGTTCTTTCGGTGTCTTCATTTCCAAAAAATTAAAATCATAAAAATTTCTTTATGTGTATAAGCAACATAGTTTGATCAAAAAATCATAAATTTGTCTCAAACAAATAAGCTGAACAAAAAATGATTCTTCTATTTTGTTGGCAAATTTTGTTTTTATGTTTTCTGGTTTTTGAATCTGGCAAAATTTTATACTGGTTTGATCATCAGATTGTTTCGATCGATAAAATTTTTTATTGATATCATGCATCATACTAACACTTGCATAATATGAATTCAAATTATTTGAAACAACTGCTAAATTTCTTGATTCGATCGATAGATTTTTTGTTGATTTCTTTGATTTCAAATGTTTTTTTAGAATTTTTTTTGTTTTGTTGCAAGTAGTTTAAATCTTCTTGATGTTTTGTGGGTGTTATACATTTCTTTGAATCAATTTTTTTCCTATCTACATTAATATCGCTTTTATCCAAATTTCTTTCGGTAATTTTTAATTCAGAAACTTTTTATTTTGCTTTAAAATTTTACATTGATTATTTATTTTTTCATTAACTTGATCAATCACAATCCTTGCCGCTTTTAATATTTTTTACCTATTGGTTTCTGAGAAATATTTCCGTTTTTATTTCTGCCATCCAAATAAACTGGTTCTTTTATATTGCAATTCCTTTCAAATTCTTCTTTTATATGAGAATCAACGTTTTTGTTTTCTATTTTGTCATTTTTAGCAGTTTTAAATTCAATTGTTTTATCAAGTTTTTCTGATCCAATTTTGCAACTATGATTTGCTTAATTTGTGAATTTTTGTCTTCTTTCTGTGTTTTTGCTTGCAATATAAGCTTTTCATCAACGTTTTCAGTATTTTTTAGATTATTATGTTTATTTTGAATCGAAAGTTTAGATTCTTGATTAGATTTACATAAATTTATTTGGGTTGTGGAGATACGAATGTTATCAATATCATTAATTCTTGTGGTTTGGCCTTCAATTTTATCTGATTAAATGTTTTTAATTATATATGTATTTTCATTTTTTTAAATATGTTGAAATTGGTGATGTTTCACATTTTTCTTCTGCGATTTTTAAACTAATATCAGAAATTTTCTTTTCTACCCGGCATAAATTATAAGCATCTCGATTAAGTTAATTTGCAAGCTTTAGTGTTGACTATAGTTTCCTGAATGTTCTTTTGATTTGGTAAAAAAATATTTTTATCTAATTTTATTTTTGCTAAGTTATTATTTCCTTCTGATTTTTTTACTGTATTAAAATATAAATCTAAGTTTTTATTTGACTTTTCATTGTGAACTTTTTATAATTGCTTTAATTGCGTGTGATTTTCGTTTTTAATTGACATACTATTATTAGGACAATTTGCCGATGTATTTAAAAATAATTGATCTTTATCAATTAGTGCGTTATGTATGGTAAATTCTACTAAATTTAATGCTTTAAATGTTTTTATATTTTGTTCCTGTCTATATTTATGACTTTTGTTGATTGTATTAGCCTGTTTTGGATTAAAGAAATATCTTTCACTGTTTAAATTTTCTTTTTTTGTGCTCCAAAATGTTATTGCGTTGTCTTTAATAGTCAAAGAGTTTAATTTATCAATATTATTAACTTTTTCTTTAGCTGCAACCATTGCATTAATTTTCAATTTATTTTTAGATGTCATATTACCATTTATATTATCCTTTAGTGTAGTTTTATCCACCAAATCAGATTTACAAACCTTTTTAGATTATATTAAATCATTTTTCTCATGTTGAATAATCTTTTTAAGATTCAAACACTATTCGATGTTGGTATTTTATGGATTAATATCATTTTTCACAAATCTTAGCAATCCGCAATTTTCGTCATCTCTATATCAAAATCGATACAATTTTTATCATTAAAATATATATATATTTCTTTTTTTATTATTATTAGCATTTTCCAAATCTTCAACCAACTGATCATACATTGCAATGAATTTCGAGTCAGTCAAATAACCAAATCTAGGTCACCTCCTGTCTGATCTGTATTATAAAATGTTCTAATAGTAATTTCAACTCTAGAATTCATTTCATCCTTGAGTATTTAACTAATCCTACCAGCCTCAATTTTCTTCTGCTTTGATTCTGTTTCTAATCTTAATTGACTCGCTTTAAAAGTAAAAAAATTGTCGTATATGGAAAAATTTGGTAAATCCTCAATATAATCATCGTCATCACACATCTTAGGGATATTTTTCTCGATTTGTTTATAGATTTCTAAAATCATAAAAAATCAAAAAAAGAAATCTAATAAATTAGACTATATTAATTAAATTAAAAAAGAATAAAAAAGAGGGAAATATGAGAAATCATTAAGATTCAAAAATATAAATATATCTATCATTTTTTTGGGTTTACATTGCATTCAATCAACTTTATGAATCGTTGCTTAAAAAACTGTCTACAATTTTTTGCACAATGAAGATTATTTACGCCAAGGATTTAAAAAAGAAGCAAAATAAATTTTGAAATCGCGAAAAAAATATAAAAATCAAAAAAAAATATTTTGAATGTTGTATTTTATAATTTTATAAAAGTGAACTATACATCTAAAAAAAAATTCATTTCCTTTTTATCCAAAATAAATATATTTTATGCAATATATTATAAATCATAGAATCAATAAAATCTCAAAATTCTTCACTTTTTTTAAAAAAATAATTTTAAAATGAAATTACATATATATACATTATGAAACCCTAAGTTCCAAAAAATCTGATAATAGAAATTTGAAATTATTACAAAATATTAAAAACGCAAAATAGTGTTGATTATTACTAAAAATAGCTTATATATATGTCAAAAAATTTTTGGAGATTTATAAATACAAAATTTTAATTATTTATTGTTTCAAAATAAAAAAATTTGCAGCCAATTTTTTAAAATTTTTTTTTCTTGCCTTTTTTATGCTTACATTTTAGTCAGATTGTTATAAGCTTAGAAACAACACAATTCTAAAACAGTTTTTTAATATTTTTTAAATTGATTTTGACTAAGTATTAAATTGCTATAATGGTGTACATAAAGAAAACACTGAGATTTAAAGTAAAGGTTGTTATTAAATACATATTATAAAAAGATCATGATCCTAAAAATGTATGATGCGTAAAATCAAACGATTTTTTATAACAAAGAATTTTAAAAAATATTAATTTAAAATTTTTTTAACATCAAATCGTCATTTTTTCTAAAAGTACATTTTTTTTTACAAAAAAGAACAATATTTATAAATTATCATGTTTCAAAATAATAAAATTTTATTGATTTTTATCTCCGTATTGTAAAATTATTTATTTTGAAAATTTTTATCCTTAACTTTCTAAAAACAATAAATATATATTTTTTAAATACTTCATTGCGAATAAACTTATTTTTTTTTTAAAAATATCATTCAATTTTTTGTTGATATTAGGTTCATAGTTATTGAAAAACCTGAAATATATATCTAAAGTTTTAGACATAATATTTCATAAGATAAAAAAGAAAATTTTAAAACATGTGAAAATTAAATATTATATTAGAAATGTTTTACAAACATTTTTCGTCCAAAGTAGTTTGAAAATAAATTAATTTTCGTTTTTAGAACTTTTAGGTATAAATAATTCTTGGCTTAAGGCTTAATGACTCACGTAAATTTCTTTTTTATATGACTTTTTAAAAAATCAACCGATTTCGTGCAAATATATGATATTATAGCGCGTATACAGCCATAAAAACCAAATTTTATATACTTTTCTATCTATACCATTCATACGATATAAAAGATTGAAATCAGGACAACTATGACCTTCTAATACAAATTGTGATTCAAATCAATTTTACATAAAAAGCACAAATAAAGGTTTTTATGGGGTGAACCGCAATTTATAAGCTCGAAACTAAATTAACAATCTTTTTAAAAGCATATTTAACATCTACTTATAAAGTATTAATTTTTTTTGAATTCTAATTTACAATTTATAATCTCTTTTGAATTTTTTTTGATTATATAAATTCTAAAAAAATATAGAATATAGTATTGCTTGTAATACTATTTATTTTTTTGTTATTATGTAGAAAATAATTTAATGACATATTTACTCACGACAAAAAACTTAAAATTGCTTGATTGTTCTATGGCTTCATGAATAAAATTATTTATGATTATTTAGTGTATAGAGTATCATTTGAAACAGTTATATGTATCATGTAAAACACTAATGGTATAAAGTAGGCATTTAAAATTGTTTTGACCTTTTTAAAAATTTACTTAACACTTATAGTTGGGATGATTAACTTCTTCATCAGGATCAATTTAAAATTTGTTATTTTAAGTATAGTAAGACCGTTTTGGATATATAAGTTACTAAGAAAAAACTTATTCCAATTTTACTTATAACACTTCTTAACTTGAATTATTGTTAACAGCTGTTTTTGGTGTTTTAGAATCGATAACAGGCAAAAAATTGTTATCTGATACACATCCTGCCACAACATTTCTTTGAAACAGCATTGCACATGCCAACACTTAAACTAGAGTTTTTGTGTAAAAAATATATAGAAAGATAATTTGATAGAGTGAAAAGTAAATAATGAAGTTATAATTTTAATTTTTCTTATTTGAATATGATTCTATTACTATGGAAATATTGCGCATCGGTCCAAATGTAAATAATGCAAAAATTTATTTTTAATATTGGCTGTTATTTTTATGTTATAAACTTTCTTCAGTTCTTTAATTTAAATTTTCTTTGCTGTTCTATTTTTTATAGAAATTTCACCAAGTTTTCGTTGGACCTGTCGTATAATCTATGTTCGTTAAATATCTTTTTATAATCTTATTTTAGAGTTAATTTCTCTAAATAATATAAGCCTGTTTTTATCCTTTCTTTATAAGGTGATACTGAAATTAACAAAAAAAACTATTAATCGAATATTTGCTTGCAAATATGAATATATATTAACAATTAATGATGTCTTATTATTAAAAAAAACAAAAACAAATATAAACTTGATAATATTGCAATCGCGCTACACAATTGAGATTGTGTTAAAATAATAAATAAAACAAAAAATATGGATTTTTAAAAACTAATGGTGTTTTAAAGACCGTAAATAGAAGTAGTTATCAAATTAATCAAAAAATCTAAATAAAAATATCAGATTTTTAATAATAGAAAATTTTATAGTTTAAATTACAATTAAAATTAGAATATTATAATAAAATATTTAAAAATAGGAATCATGACATAAATTACAAATAATAAAAATTTTAAGTCTATTTTTTTATGTCAAACCTTTTTCTATCATTTCTGTAAGTATCTCACTAGTCCCATAGAAATAATACTTTTTTACAAAAATCGTATCAGTATGAAGATAAAAAATTTATTAAAGTTTAAAAATTCTGACTCTTGTATGTAAGGGAAAATAAATTTTTGATCTATACCTTAAATATCTAAAACAATGTCATATATTAGATAAAGTAAAAAAAACATAGAGTCATATATAATTTCAAAACGAAAAACTTTGAAGTATGAATTTCTGCATTTGCACAAAAGCTATCTGGCTTTGATAATAAATTTCCTTTTTCTTTCGCAGAAAAATAACTTGATGATGAAGAGTTGAAAAACATTACATTTTAAGTTTTTAATACAAACTGAATCATGATATAACATTTTTTAAAGTTAATTTTGTGCATTCTGCTAAACTGATAAAAACAATATTAATTGATCAAATATATTTATTGGAAAATTAAAAAAGATAAAGTAGGTAATTAAAAGAGTGATTAAACTAATAATAAGTTACTTAAAAAAATGAAAGTACTAAGGTACATACAAAATAAAAAAAATCATAAAAATAGCGTCATTTTAGAAAATTTATAACATTTTATGTAATCAGTACTATTTTTTTGTTTTTATTCAAATCGATGAATCATAAGAGTAGTCGTTTGAAAAATTTTCCTCATTAAATAAAAATGATATTTTTTAACATGAACTTTTTTGTATTAAATGGATCTCATGAATGCGTTATTTATTTGATAATAACTTTATCATACTGAAGTTGATCATTGATCAATTTTACTCATTGATCCTGTGGTGGAAACTTAGAATGCGACTTGTCCTATAATATTCTTCTAGGATAGAGCGGTGATGGGGGTAGTTCCTATCTTTCACTCGCTCGCCGTCGACTTTCCCGCTTCAAAAAACCTTACTGGAAAATATCATTCCTTAAATAATTCGTATTTTTATTGTAATGATTCATTATAAAATATTTCTTTTTGTAAAAAGTAGGGTTTATTTTAATATTAAAATTATAATAAAATATTTTCTAGAAATACTTTACTACAAAATTTACTAAAAGGGTTGTACTAATTATTCAATTGTTTGTCTTCATTAGTGAGACAGAACATATCCAATCAAATATCATTATCAAAAGATTTTTTAAGTAAAAACTTTATCACATTATAATTGTTGTTATTTATGGATATTTTAAAAGTTATACACAAATGTCTATATAAACATTACTAAATTAAAAAAAATTCAGCCTCAACTTACAAATTTTTGTTTTTTGTTTTTATTCCTTGTTAGAATCTTATTAAAAGTGTTTTTATTAAATTTTTTCGTAATGTTTTTTTACATTTTATTATGCCATTTTTATTTATATTCTGTATATTGAATAAATTATTTTTAAATAGAACCCATTTATGTTCTCCAATATGAAGCTTTAAGCATCTCTTTGCAAAAATTGACACAATTATTTCTTTGATTTATATATACAGAGAAATATTATAATGCGCGATTAGAATTATGTGCATAGACACTTAAAGTTGGTAGCAACGAAGAAAAACTTTTGCATCTCTTAAGTAATTAGCTTTTTAAAAAAATAATCATGTTTCATCAACTAATAATAATTTTTTATCATATCAATAGCGCGTTTTTCATGTTTTCATGTTTATCTTTTTTAATTGACCTACATTTTGTTGTATATAAAATCACCTATAACGTAACGAAATAAAATGATAGCACAATAATCCCAGTAAAAAAATAGTAAAAATAACATAGATCATAGATTTTTAAACGGGAAAATATTATATTTAAAAACATTAAACATAAAGATTATTTTACTTTAATGATTTTAAACTCAATTTATACATTAAACATAATTCAAAAAACATTAAATTATTTAAAAACTAAAAAAATAGTTTTAATTTGTTATCTTTATATTTTTTGTGCAATATTTTTGTCATGAATTTCTTATTGCATATTGTTGTCAAAAAAAGAGAACCTTTAATTATCACTGTTAAATTTAGAAAATTCAAGTTACATAAATTCATTGTAAAAATTCTTGAAAGAAGTTTTTTTGTTGAATACTAAGAGCAAATTCTATAAATAAATATGATAAAATGCTAATATAAAGTTTTTTCTACTTTTTTTACCAATAGATTTCATAAATACTTATGTTAAATGATATCTGCAAAATATCAATCTGGATAGTGATAGATATGGAAAAAAATATTGAAATAGAAAAATTTGTAGCGAATTTTTATATCCTGAGTATATTTATAATTTAGTTTATCTTGCAGAATAATTTTTGTTTCAACAAAGCTAGCAAAAAACAGTCTACAACCCTATAAAATTTACAAATTCTTTTTAGTGCAATTTTATTATTTCAAAAAAGGTAAATTACATTTGGTTTTGTAATTTCAGAAAGAAAATTATGAAATATTTGAATTTTTTAGTTATTTGAATGCGGAACTTGCTCAATTTTTTTGATTTTATTTTTTTCGTGCCAACAATCCTATACCATACAACTACATTCAATGGGCAGCTTTCATCACGAAATAATGACAGGTAAAGTACGGTTTCAAACAATAAAAACTTTCATATGAAAATATAATCATTTAGACAATTTGATTATAAATAAAATACAGATAGAATAATAATAATTTTTGTGTCGATTAAATTAAATTATTTTACATGTAAATAATTTGAATGCTGTCAAATTAAAACGACTTGTATTGCTGCCAATAACCAACAATATTATTCCTTTTTTACTTTTAACATTCAATAAATTTCATAAAGAATTTTACCCATCTAAATTAACAAATTCGCATCAAAAAAATTTTAAATTTCTGTCGAAAGTTAACATTTACATAATGATAAAATATTCAAAGATCAATCGTAAACCTTTTTTTGAAAGACAATATTCTATATTTTAAAGGTATAGAAGAGCGAGTTACTTTTTTTTAACAATATATTCTGTATCTTTCATAGTAATAAATAAATTATGCAACAAGAAAAGTTTTTTATAATAAAATTATAAATAGTGATCCTGCATTTTACTTTGTCAGAATACGTAAAATTATAAAACGTTTATAAATTGATTTATTCATGTTTTTTAAAGACTTGTTTCTACGTCACCAGGATCGAATGTATGGTTTCTCTTTGGTCGCCGCTGATATGTATTGCTTGATGTTCTTTGCCTTTCACTATTTGAAATTTCTACAGATAAATTTCCAGTTTATTTATATAATTCTTTATTTCTGATTTCTAAAATTACTTACTGCCAATTTTCCCGTTTTTTCTTTAAACAAAAATAAAATGAGTTTCGTCCTAGAACTTCTTTTTCGTAACGAAAAACATTGTTAGTACCACAATTTAAACTCAAGATAAGTTTTTATGCTAATATTGATTATATCGTATGTAAAAAAAACTTTTTACACGATATAATTGTTGGATGAGAACTCTTTATTGAAATTAGAAAATGAAAATAAAGATTGTAATCTTCATGTTTGCTTTAAAATGATCTCTATTTATACTGTTGTAAATTTATTTACACCATCTTCATTCATCAGATGACATTGCTATCAACTTCAAATTCAGAAAAAATCAACAGATAAATCATAAAAAACAAACTTGAATTCGTAAATATAACTGATAGCCATATTTTTTTAACTTTGTTATATGATTTAAAATTGAAAAGGATAAAAATATTTGTATTTTTTAAAATATTTGATATGATTTAGTTTTTGAATATAATTATAATTATTTTTTAGTGATCAATGAATATTTGCAAATAAATATAAATATGTTAAAATATTATTTAAACATCAAGCAAAATGACTTTAATTTAAGAATACCTTAACATTCACGATAATAATTCCATCAATATTTTTCAGCGATGTATCATTTTCCCATGTATTAGATTAATTTTTCCAGTGCCTTTGTTCAATACGTGGATTTTACTTTAAAAATTGTGTATTTGCGATTTTTTTATAGCATTATGATTAGGAATTAAGATTCTGATTATATATTTATTATGCAATAGCGATGAATATTTTGCTGCCAATTAACCTATTTACAAAAAAAACATTTATATTCTATCAAAATATTTTCCTGAATTTGAAAGTAAAGCTTTGATATAAAGATGTCTAAATTTTCTTAGTTTACACTTTATTTTTTTGTATTTGTTGCATTCACATTGTATTTTGTTATACCTAAAATAATATTCTAATATGTTTTTGTTAAAGGTATTAGTATTATAATTTAAAGAAAAAGAAATACTATTTTTGATCATCATTATTATTTATTTTAAAATGTAAACTATTTTTCATTTAAAATATTACATATTATTCAAAATTTTTTTATTCTTCTTTTTTTATAGCAATTTGCAACTTTTGATAAACCAAAAGCACATTCTATTTACGGAACAACTAAAATTGATAAACATAGTAAGTTTGTATTCAATTAGAAATTGCTACAAAATCCCATATTTAACCAAATTCTAATTATCCATATTTATTCTCATAACGAAGAATATTTTTTAAAAATTTTTCAATATTTTATAGTACCACTGTATTTAAAAATATCTAAGCATGTTTCTTTTTTTTATTTTTACATGATTTCTATGAAATCTTTTTCGTGAATGTAAATTTGCAGTATATCATATATTCATGATATAGAAATTTAGATGACATTTTTTAAACCAAGGAATATTTTTTGTAAATATAAAAAGGTGTAAAAATTTAAAAAATGCTACCTTTCTTACTTTCAGACTCTTGTCTGATATCCTTTTTGTTTACCGAAAAAAAAATTCTTAGACACATCTGCTATTTTCAATCATCAACTTTTCTTTAATATATAAAATTAGGTATATAATCTTTAATTTTTCATCTATCTCATATCTTTATGGCATAGATACATACTTTTTTTGGCATTTTGTGTTTTATTTTTATATACGATATAATATTTCATAAAAATTCTACGCATTTTTCATTCTATTTGTGATTACTATTTTTCTTTTTAAATTAAATCTTACTAATTAATTTTTTTCTTGTAAAAAAATTTTGATTTTTGTTTTAGAACTGCTAATGATGAACCGATTCACTTTTGCTATGCAGATATATAGATATATTGATGAAGACTTATTTTTTAATTGAAATTTAGGGGTATAGTTTTTATTTATTGATTGCTATGTCCGCTTAGGTTTTTTTGGTATATTCTGATTGTACATTTCCTTTATATATATATATATCAGGCTAGAATCGACTATTTATTTAAATTAAAAAATTTGGTAATTTAAATGATCAAAAGAAAAAGTTGTATAAATATTTAGCATGTAAGGAACAACAATTATGTTTTTATCTACGATATACTTAAAACATTTATTGTTTATTCATTACAATTTCCTACAATCTTGACTCTATTTTGTGAATAGGGTTGTTCGCGTTTGTCAGAAACCAGCGATTTTCAATTTAATAATATATGTCTAAATAATTTTTTATAGCTTATTTAATAATCAAAATCTATATGCGAGACCATAACTGAGTTTGTGTTTTTTTACAATATTTTTATAGGTACTTTATGTTTTTTTTTGCTTTATATTTTTTTCCTATGTAAATATAGGAAAAACGACGTGGAAAAAAAAGAAATATTTTTAATGTCTAAATAAAATTACAATTACTTCATTAAAAAAAATAAAGTGAAAAGTTCTCAAACTTACATTGTATAACATATTTCTTTAATCTCTTAATCTATGTCCAAACTTTAGGATACAATTTGACTAAAGAAGAACTAGAAAAAATAAAAAGAATGTAATTTAGTGTGTAATTATCTTAAATTATATTTATACACTTGACGTATATCAGAGCAACTGATTTTACTTTTCATTTAATAAACCTTTCACTAAATGAATATTAATAGCCAAATAATAAGAATTCGATTTTCCGCCTAAATTGAACATTTATCTTTATTTTTTCATGATTTTAATCTCTTAACTCACAAGCATAATGCCTTTTCCTGCTAGTCATGAAACAGCGATGTCAAAATATTTATAATTACAATATGAAGAAAATTATTATTAACATTAATTGTTTTTCGGGGTATTGATAGCAATATCTTTTCTAAAAAAGTTTGACAGGCATTGAATTTTCTGATATGTTTAAGATGTAATTATTATCATCAAATAAGTTTTAATTATAGTTTTTTATTAATTTTACGCTATAATCTTTAAATTTTTATATTATCAATGTATAAGTTTTGATTTTTTGTGTTTTTTTGCCTGTCAATCTAAGAGACTGACATTTGCTCATTTAGATAAGACTAATGGGAAAGAATGGTTGACGAGAAGAAAATAAAAGCAAAAAAATCTAATAAACCACGCTTTTCAACAGTTTTAATAATAAAAAATTTTGGTTTCTTAGTATATGTATTCAATACATTGCTGCAAACATCTATATATCCTTAAAATTTTTTGAATAGATAATTTTTTTTATTGTATTTGACATATTAAAATAATAGAAAGGTATTATTAAAAAAGTAAATCGTTTAAAATGCTGTTTTCTTTTTACTTAAATTTTCTTTTTTTCCAAATTGGTTTTGAACGCTTTCTGAATTAAAATTTTCCTTTTTCATCTTCATGAGTTACATTTCTATAAAATATTAAAAATGTGTAAAGATTTGGGGAAAAGAATTGATGGTAAACGTACATTAGTAGTAGCATATACGACTTCATTTAGCTTAGTGCTCGTAACTACCGTCAATATCATTGAAATTCTTTACAGTATTGATTAAAAATTTTTTTATTACAGTTATAAAGAAAATGTTGATAGCGAATAGATTTCTGTAAATATAAACAAATTAAGATTACATTTTTCAAAACTCTATCTTTTTTCAATATATATTGAAATTTAAAATTAATATTTGGTTTTATGAATGAATTATTGTACAAAGGACAAATCAGTCATAACGAAACATTATTTTTTGGGAATTTTATTTCTTTTACCTATTCTTTTTATTTTTTTATATATTTTAATTCATCTTCCCAATGCCTTTTTTGAAGCAGAAGTTGTTTTTTTTAATCAAAAATGCAAATCAAGAATTAAATCACAGTAAAAATATACAAAGAACAATGCTTATTTAGTAAAATATGAAAGTAAAAAAACTATAGTACGCAAGAATTCAGCATTAAAAGGAGAAATATTGCATTTAACTATGCTATTTTTTCAAGTTCTTCTTACGTCCTTTTTTTGTTTAATTTCAAGATCTCAGGTTGCATAAAAAGATTTAAAAAACGTTAGCAGTAAAAATGAGCATTTTTATATAGACAAATTTTTATTCTTCTTTTCATGTCCAGAGCTGTTCTCAAGCGCAGTGCACACCAACAGATGGATTTTAAAAATTATAACAAAAACAATAAAAAATATTTAAAAATATTTAAAAGTAAATGTTTCATTCATTTTATATTCATGCATTTCTGATTTTATCAAATATAATTGTGGTATCCATCGGATATCAATTTACTTGTTAAATATAATTCAATAATAGAATTGGTTTTATTTCTTTTATTATTTGCAATATTATAGTTATTTGTAAATTTATTATTTTTAAAATTATAAGAATTATCGCTGAAAATTTATTTTATTATTTTTAACAAGATTGCTTTTATAATTTTAGCATAACTTTTTTATTGTATTTCATTTATGGCAATTACATCAAATTATATTGAATTGTGTTAAATCAGTTCAATTTATATTAAAACTAGTTCAATATCAATCATAAATAAATTATCATGAAAGAACACTATAAAATTAGTTTTCTCTAGTGTATGTTGGCATACAACAATAATATCTAAAAATTTTTTTTTCATGATAGAAAAATTAGTAATTGTTATTATATATTTTTATTTTGAATAAATGCTTTCTTGTAGTGTTAAAGGTTTTAACTTTCAGAGAAAAAAATAGCATATTTTTTAAACATGCATTTTTTCAAAAAATAGAAAAATTGTAGTTAGCAACTATAAACATGTGAACTTCATAATCTAATTTTAAAGATTGTATTAAAAATATAACGCCAAAAAAAATAAAGGAACAATTTTAATTATATTCATGTCGTGTTTAAAAAGATCAAATGACAGAATATCATATTATACGCATAATTTTAGCAATTGATCAAAAAATCTGATAAAACACATAAAAATTAAAATCCAAGCAATATACATATTTTTATAGGTTATGATGTATTTATTTGGTGGAATAATAAGTATTATATATTTAACCGATATGGTTTTATAGGGTTTTTAAAATGTATATTGTTAGAATATGGTGGAAGCTAAAAATTAAATACCAATTAAACATACCTTAAAAAAAATGACGACATTTATACAAAAAATAACAATTATGAATTTAAATATTTTCGTAAATCGTTTATATTTCAAATAATCTTAAAAAAATTAATATTTAATTGATTTATTGAAAAATTGCTTGTGAAATTAGATTCGAAATATTTAGATTAAACAATTTATAAAATTAAAGAGAAATCATATAAGATATTAATAATTCTTATTTTAAAAAGTAATGTAATGTTCTTTGATTATGGTGTAAAAATATTGAATATGGTAATGAAAACAAAAGTTTTAGGTGTGATTATATGTGTTTATTATGAAACAACACTTCTATAATTCTTATATTCTTTTTATTACAGAAAATTATCTTTATAAAAATTTTTCTAAAAAATCAAAATCATTACCATTTTATTGAAAAATTATAATTTTTTAAAAATTTTTAACCGATGACTAATAATAAATCTATGGTTTTTTGTTTTAAATATTATTTACTTTGTAATTGTGGATTGGCAGCGAAAACTGATTACAATAACATATCGTACTAATAATAATCTTTTTAATATTAGACAATGGAAGCTATTTCATTGTTCTAATTTAATTTGCAACGATTTTTATTAATAATTGATTTTTTGGTAGTTAACCACTTTAAAAAGGTTTTGTCAAAATTTTTAATTTGATAATGATATATTTGTAAGAAATGAAGAAGAAATATTTTACCTTCGTATTGAGTAGATAAAAAATATTTAAAGATTCTGATTTTTGAATTGATTTTTCGAAATTAAAAGAATTCAATAATAAATAAATACGTAACATCCAATAATGTTAAACCTATATTTATGCTTAAAAATCTGTAATTATGTTTAAAACGATATTGTTTCGACATAAATATTTTTAATCGTTAACATTTACTACTTTTTTTCTAATAAAATTAAAATTTTTTATACCAAGGCTTTTTTTACTTACAAAATATATTGATATAATATTTTCTTATTTAAAATGAAGGTAAGAAAAAATTTCCAACATAAAAATTTAATAAACAACCGAATGAAAAAAAAGTTCGATATGTGATTTTATTTTTATAAGTGTTATATCATGATTGTGCTATCTAAATCCAGACAAATCACCACCAATTATTTTTTTGTGACACTCCTGGAACACATTCACTATTTGTCTCAATGTTTCAGCTGTCACACTTTTTGTGACATTGAAATTATTCACGACGGGATCAATAATGCACATATTAAAATTATATTTCGACATATTCACATTAAATTTACAATCAGCCTTCATAATTAAGCGCCCAGTTTTAACGCAAATGGCATATTTGTTAAAATCCATTTTGTTTCCATAAAAATCAAGAAAACCAACAATTTCAGAACCAATACTTATATTGTTTCTCTTAATAAATTTTCCTTTTTCATGAAAAGGAGCAAGCAATTTTCTTTTTTGAAAGTAGAAAATTGCCATGAGCACAATAGCATAGCTACTAAGAGTACATTTGTAGGCGCTATTTATTTGATTTTTGTCGCAGAATTCTTTAATTATTTTTATAAAATCTGATAATATTTCCAGTTCTTCTATTTTATTAGAAATTATTAATGTGTTTACAATCGAACTAAATTGATTTGCAGAAATATCAATACTATTATTTCCTTTACTGTTTTTAATTTTTAAAATTGGTATCTTAGCAGTAGATAAGAATTGATTTATCACATAGTTCTGCCGGTTTAACTCTTTTCCAACCTCAAAAAGTATATCTGGTGCTGCTTGTGTTATACTTTTTGAATTTATAAAATAATCTTTACTCTGTGATAGAACAGGGGAATCATAATACCTTGAGAAATTTTTATTTTTGTCGATTTCTCTTTTTTTTTACAGGTTTTATTTTTTTGTTTTTGGCATTTTTTTTAAATTTGTTGCAAAATCTATCACTTTGATCTCTTGTACTGTCTGTTAAATATGAATAATCATGATTCTCAGTTACTTTTTTCGAATTGATAATATCAGCAACTTTTGTTGCTTTTTCTTCAAAACTTCTCTCTAAAATATACTTTTTTGATTTTTTATTTCTACTTCCATAAATGATATCGTAGTTATCAATCTCGTTTTTTCGAATTCTTGAAGGACTTGTATTGACATGTATGCCATCATATTTTCTTCCATATATAATCCCACTTTCGTTTAATTGAACGTTATTTTTTGAATTAATTTGTTTATTTGTATAAATATTCCCGTAAATTATGCTAGATTGTTTATTTTGATTTGTTTTTATATTTGTACTATTTATCTTTATATTTTTATCTGCTTTCTTAATAGATGCACCATAAATTATCTCATGTTCACGATTTTTGTTTTTACTAATTATTTTTTTCGTATTTTTTGCCACAAAAATTTGTTTTTCTTTCTCGTATACTAGTTTTTTATTATCTTGTGAATGTTTTTCTGAATCATTTGCATTATTATTTATATTGTAATATTTTTTATTGCTATATCTATCATTAGAAATTTTATCATTGACATATTGTGTCACATTCGTGATTATTAGGCTATTTTTATTCTCTTTTTTTAATAAATCTGTTGTTTCATCGCTATTTTGGATGATTTTTACTTTTTTCATGTTGTTTGTAGATTTTGTTAGATTTTTATAAGAATACATAGAATATATTTTTTATCTTTTTTTATTTTAGATCTTTTTCGTAAACATTGTTTTTAAAAAAATCTTCTAGGATTTCTTTTTCTTTTTCATTTTCTTTTTTTTCAATTTTTTGTTAAATTCAGCAATTTTACTTTTAAACAATCATATTGATTAAATTACCTTTTAAAATGTTTATTTTTTTATAAATTTTTTTTAAAAAAAATTGTTCTTAATATAGTAAGAACTTTTTTAATCTTGAAATATTTTTCAATATTTTTTGTACTGACTTAGAAATAGAACATATCATTCTAATTTGGTAACACGAGCAAATTTTAGATAAAACAATACAAAATTTTTATAATATATTGATATCTACTTTTTAGAAAATAAAATATAAACACTATCATATTCATTTAATACTTTAGTTAGATATTTTTGGTAGTAAAAATTATTAATATCTTTTAAGCTTACATATAAAATTTTCTTAAATTTAAATGCATTTAAAAAATTTATCTGAATTGTAAAACAAAATTTAAACAAACAAAATTATATGTATATTTAAAATTTTTATAAATTTTATAAGCATAATATTTGATATGTCTCAAACCCTTAATAAAAAGTTAATATTCACGAATAATTTTTTTCAGAAAACATTTTTAGATCTATTTGTAAATATATGATTTTCTAATTTTGTTCAATTGAGATCTATTTTTTATTTTTTAATCTTATTCAAACAAAAAAAAAGAAATGCTTACAAAAATATAAAAAATTTTAATTACATTTAACTGTACAAATTTTTTCCAATGTTTTTTTTATCTTTGTTTGAATAATTTTTTTCGATTATATGTGATTTTTGAAATCGGTTATTGAAGATTATTTTTATCAGTTACGTTTCATTTCGTTTACAGATTTTTTTAATAATATCAAAAAAAATTAATCGCTTTCATTTTCATAACTTTTAAAATATATTTTTATAGCTAATAGCCATTAAATTATTCTTTCTACTAGAAAAAAAAAATTAGATTTTATTTTCATTCGCTATTATTATATTCTGATAAGTAGATTGATATATAATTAATAAGTTTAATCTTCTATTATTTATTTTTATTGCTTTCTGGTTTGTGTTTTATTTAAATGTTGGTTACTTAGACATTATAAAATCTTTTCTAAATGTAATTTTGTTTTTTTGATTTAATAGGAATATTTTGGTACAGTCTAATTAAATATAACTTATATTTTAAAGTGAATAAACACAGTTTAACTTTATATCGAGTATCATTTTATTTTAAAAAGGCAATATTTTTTTGAAAATATGAACTTACCGTCATTATTATAAAATAGGCATGATTTTTATGAATTATATAAAATTTAAAATTTAATATATATTAAAGTCTAAATGAAAGACATTATGAAATTTTTTGATTTATAAATTTAATAATTTTTTATTGACTTTTTATTTAAGAAAAATGACTTGATCATTCACGTTCTATTATAACTTGCATTTCTTTTGGGCAATTAAGTATTTGAGGTAAATTTTAACATAGAAAAGGGTGTAATTAATCATGTAATACCTCTGAACAGATAGAAAAGTTTAGTTGAGGCATTGAAAAATGTTTTTTTAATTCTCTTAGGCTGCTGCTTATGTTTTTAAAAGATCGTATAATGTAGTTGCCATATAAACTTGTAAACTCAAAATATTCGAAACATCTATTTCAATAAAATTGTCAGACATTAAAAATCTAAATTTTATTTCTTTGATTATAATTTGTCTAAAATAAAACCCTCTAAAAATGATTATAAAAATATATATTAGGCTACATGATGCTTAATTTTATCTTACTAAAAAAAATTTAATAATAATATAATTCAATTTTTATAGTTTAAATAAAATAAATTTACAGCGCTTATAATTAAAGTAAAATTTTGTAAATTATTCTTGAAAATAACGAAATCATTATTTTTTTAAGTAGCTTGTTAAAATAGCTGAATTTTTACGATAAAAAGTCTGGGTTTAAGGTATAAAAAATTATAAAATAGTTCGATTGAAAATTAAGATATTAATTTATTTGTTGGTAATTTTGTTTGATCGTGAACTATATTAATGTTTAAATAGCAAAATGAAAATGTAAACTAGTAAACATAAAAAAAAGTAATTATGTACAAATAAAAAATATATAAAACTAATATTTTTTTCTAAAAACATATTTTAATTTAAGATTCTGTTATTTTATTTAAAGTTTGTGAATATTTTGCAAATCTAAATATATAAATAATTGGTTTGGTTAAGTGTATTTTTTGATGGATACTATTGACTTCCTGGTTTTCGGATAAAATATAAATCAAATTTTTTATTACTGTTTGCAATCAAAACAGAAAGTTTAGACTTTTTTGTAGATCTGAAAATCTATTCACAGTAAATTTTTGTGAAATAAATTATCATTGAATAAAAGACTTGTAATATTTTCGTTTTAAAATTTTTTTATTCAAATTGATTTAATGTATTTAAAAACGAGATTTCTTTTATTGTTTAAATTTTATAAAACATTTACAATTTTTGTATTGAATCACATCAATAATTTATATTTTTCACATTCTTTAAATTAAGTGTTTTCTGAAAGCTTTAAACATTCTTTCATTCACTGTAAGTGTGTAAGGGCGGCTAATTTAAAATAAATATTGCATTATTTTTGAAATTTCTATTTTTGCGGCCATTATTTTTCATTTTTATCTGTATAATTTTCAAGCATATCACAGCCTCATAACATTTCTAGTCATGTTTTTATATAATTAGATATCTTTTTGCTAGTTTCTCAACTTAATGTAATCCAATCTTGGAATTTAAATTAACTAATAATGCTAATAAATTAACAAAATTACAAAATTGATTTTATTAGATTATTTTAAGTCTTCAGTTTCTTTTCGATTCATGATTTAGAAATATCTATATGAGTGCTTTATTTTTTTGAATTTATATTCTCGAATGCAATTTATTATTGTTTATTCATATAAAACCCAAAGTAATTTTTTTATTTTATTTATGCACAAGAATGAAATGTAAAACCTAAAGAAGTATTTGTAAAAAATTTGTACATGTCGCGCCCGCCTAAGCAGTTGCTCCTTATAGCCAGGTAGCTTTTTTATTTTGAGTTCTTTATGGTCACTGGTTTTAGAAAATATTGATGTTCAACGCGTCAAAAACGAAGATTTAAGACTATGTTGTTAAGAAGAAGCTTGTTTATAGTTATAATTATTCTTGAAATTCTCTATTTTCGGGTTTATTCGTTTTTCTCTATCTATATTGGTTTCTGTCATTTTAAGGGTTAAACTTTTCAAATACTTATAAGGAAAGATATAAAGAAAAGCAATCTAAATAATGACCTTAAATAAATAAATAGTATTTATTTAGGTTAAACAATGCATCAGGAAAATTCACTATCTGGAAATATTTTTACGTAAAATACTAAGAAATATGTATTTATAAATTTTAATATATCAAATACGAAATAGATTAGTTTTTTTATTACATTTGTTTCTAATCTATGTAATTCGAATAATATTAGGGTATATTTATGTCTATACCCAAAAAAAATTTCAGAAAAACGAACATTATAAAAAAACATCCAATTTGAAAAATTAAAAACTAATATTTTCAAAGTAATTATAAAAAATTTTAAATGATAATATTATATTGTATATGGATTCACCAGTAATTGATTTGAAAATAATTTATTACGTATGTCTCTTATAATATAATATACGTTTGAATCCTTTAAACGTGAATATAGATAAAATATCTTTAAAGGCAAGTATCATGCGATATATCAACCATTTGAAGGACATTTAATTTAAAAATAAATCTTTAATTGGTAATTACTGAGTAAACTTTACATTGAAACCTTTTAAAATTTTTAATCGCAAATTACATTAAATTGAAAACGAGATGCTTATTAAATATTTTGAATAGAATATTCTGTTTTTATAAAAAAAATTAATGATAAGATTTTATTGCTATTCTTGAGGTCTCTCAATTTGGAAGACATTTGCCTTTTCAGGTCGATGAAAAACAAATTAGATATTAGAAAAGAATCACTCGAAATTGAATGATTTTCTGCAGACTACGATTTTCAAAATCTTTAAAGTGTAAAATTTATCATTATTTCATAAAAAGTTTAATAAATAACTAAATTATTACTTGAAACAGAAAAAAAATCCACATTCGCAAAAGGAAAATAAAATTTATAATGGCTATAAACCATTTAATAATTTTTATTGGATCTTATATAGGTCAAAAAACCGCCAAAAAGGACACAAAACCCTAAACATTGCATTTCTAATTTTTTAGAACATAAGAATGAATTCAAATTTACATTTTTAAATAAATGAGCAAACAATATTTTTAGAATTTTGCAAAAAAAATATTTAGAAGTGTTTTTATCAGAAATAAACGATTAAACCAATTCAAAACATTATTGTATAGTTTATATCAACTCTAACTGCAAGAAATGAAATTGCGAGAAAGAGAAAGCGATCAACGAAGATCAGTATCAAGTCATTCATATGGCGTAATAAAAGATAAGAAACATATAGTTATGTAGTTCAAATAATATAATTTAGCCAAGATAAAAATGCGTTTTTTGGATCTACAATGATAGTTATGGTGAACCATATGAATAAAGATGCGGAGTGAAGCTAAATCTCTATTAAGACAGCAGTGAATTCCAGCGAAATAAAATTCCAAATGTCCCATCTATTTCTACCTCCTTGTAAGCCTTTAAGCCGCTTCCTAAGAGCCTAAATAACGAATGAACAAAGAAGCAGAGTAAATTCAGAGATGTCACATTGAGTCAATGTAGTCGCTGGGAATACCACGACATAGAAAAATAATCATATCGTGTCAATATTTACTCATTTACTCTTTTTATTTGCGTTTTTCTTACGCCACACATATCGATCAACGGGAGAGTACGGCAGTCGCACTAAGTTATTACTTTAATTGCCACGTGTGATTAAATTATTCATTAACATTTTTAAAAAAAATATAGTATTAATTTTTATTAAAAGGAAATCTAATTAATACATCTTAAAATATTTATTATAAGTTGTACGTAGTATGTAAAACAACATAGTTTACATATAAACTTTTTACGTATATGAAAATCATCTGATATGTTTAAAAATGTTATATAGAGAAATAGAAATTATATGCATATTTTACGAATTTTCAAAACAGAGAATAATTAGAAGCAACTAAAAGAATAAAAGATACCAGGACTAATATTAAACTTATTTAAATCTATGTTTTCTTGTGTTTAAACATTTTTGCTTGTTTCTTTGTGATATCGTCACAATTTTAAAAAATAGATAGTCATTTCTGTAAAAAATAATACTGAAAGTTAACTTATCTGGAATCCAAAGCTTATCATTGCTTCAAAAATATAGACACAAAATATTCATCAAATTATACTTGTGTTAACTATAATTCTAATTTTCATAAAATTCGATCGGTTTTTATGTGATAGTTAAAAATTAAAATTTCAGTAGAAATATTGTGTAATTTATCTCAGAATTATAAAATTATGTTTTTTTTTGTCGTTTTTCTCTTTAGATGCGCTTTATCTATAAAATTTCTAGTTTGATCAAAAAATCAAAATATTAAATTCGATCATTTGTTAATGATATTTATTACAAAGTTTATTGAATAACAAACATCAAATTTTTGATTTTTATGGTTTTTTTTTAAAAAAAAAGATAGGAAAAGGTTTTTTAAAAAATATCGATAAATTGTCTATTATTTTATACATACCAATTAACAGTGGCGAATCGAGAAGCCGCGAGGTCGAAATAAAATATCTGATATTAATTTATAATAAAAAACATGTAAATTTTATACTGGAAATGTATTTGTGGAGATATTTCAAAATATTAAGTATAAAATAGATAATTATATCTTAATTCTGATTTTTGAGTGAAAAAAATGAATTAGAATCATATTTAAAAACGTATAAATAAGATAATGAAATAGACAAATTGTATTTTCTGTATTTTTTAAAAAAATATTGATGAGAAAAAAATCTAGAACAAAAGCAAAAAACACATATTAGAAAATAGCATGTGTTAAAAACAAAAATTTAGTTGGATAATGATTGATTTATAATAAAAATCAAATTTAAAACTTTTATAAATAACAAAACATTCAGATTTTCTACAATTTCTTCATAATCATTATAAATTAGTGCACACATAGAAATTATATTAAGTACACCAGCTTAAAAAGTATTACTTTTTACATTTCGAACATAAAAAAAGGTTGAAAATTTTGGATAGCTATTAAATTCTCTTTTTTCGATCGAAAAGTTGTTTTCTTGATTTTTAGCTTTTTTAGAAATGACAATTGTTATGTTTTTTAAAAAAAATAATAAATAATGCAAAAAAAGGTAAAAATATTTAAATTCTTGAGGATTAATAATTTATTGGAATATTAGTTTTCATCGGATAAGAATGAATTTTTTATAACAAAGAAGAGTTTTTAACTTTTTTTTTGCAATAGTACATCATTAGCTTGTAAACCTTATGCAACATAAAAAAAAGATTATCACGATATAGAGATCGCAGCAGAGTTTTTTTCTAACAAAATGCAGAAAAAAACTAAGAAATATAGGTAGTAAATTGTATAGCTATATATAACAGCTCATGATTTTGGTTTTATAAAAACTCTTATATATATATTAAAATAGAGAACTTAATATTTTATATATTTTTGTGTATAATTTACTATTATATATCTTGGTATATATATATATATGTTGTGTTTTAATTTGCAAATATTATTTAATAATTTTTATGTGATGCACTAAGACAAAATATAAAAAATTTTACTATTTACAGATTTATAATTTTGGTAGATGTATTAACCGGAAGGTTTTAAAAAATAAAAATTTGCTGAACTATTGCTACTAGAGCTTGAGATATTAAATTATGTCTGTTACATAATGTATTTAAGGCTTATTTTGGTCTTCTGAGCTCAAGCCTGTCATCTGCATTTTTTTTGTTTTATAAATCAAATAAAAATTAGAGCTTACAGAAAATTTTTTGCAAGCTAAGTAAAATGTGTCATCAAGAATAAAGTATACATCCCCTGTTAGTTACTGTGGTATTATATTTGCATGGCGCCGAACTTCGATAATTTAATATAAATAATTATGATGGGTTTCGAAATCCTCTTTCAACGATCGCCTGCTCGAGCATTGCCAGCTCGTTTTTTCGTATCCAATTTAACCTAGCATTTTGTATCAATACTCGATTTTATAGACATAAAAATGTTTGGAAGAAAGGTTATTATTGTTTAAAAAAATTATATTTTAGTGTTATTAAAAGAAAAAATAAATTTGCTTGATGACTAGCCTTTAAGATAATTTTGTATCTAAACTTTGAAACAAAAATTACGATGTTAATTAAAATTTAAAACTCACATTAAACAAATAGAATATTTAGTTCAAGTAATGTAGATACTTTTTTTGTCAAAAAATTCACAATTTAAAATAATAGTCTTATATTTACGTTACGCATGTTATATACTATCATTGTGATTTATCATATTTTTTATAAAATTAAGCAAAGGTATATCAAAAATCATTTTTTGTAGAAACATACATTGCCAAACTTTTAACATATCAAAAAAAAATTCATGTGATATAAATGTATAAAAATCTAACATTAAAAAATCAATGATTTATATACAGCAAAAATATTCTACAAAAATAAAATTAAAACTGATATCTATTTTTACAAAAATTGAAAATATTAATTTTTTAGAATTTCAATAAACACTAAATATGTAATGGATAAGGAATTTATATTTGTTTAATATAATTATATGAAAGGGCATTATATCGTTCCTTTTTTTGTACAGTTATCAAAAAATAATAAAACTTATATTATCTTTGTAATATATATTCCTCGCTATGCTTTAAGTTTTTTTGTAAATCTATGAAATTTTGTAAATTACACAAAAGTAATTACATTATAGTTAAAAATATCATGTAGACTGAATTTTAGTGGTGTTCTGAAAGAATGCATATACAGATTTATTGGAAGAGGCTGGATTAAGATAATAAAAAAAAGCAGTATATTCGAATCATTTAATTCGTTTTCGATATAAAAAGTTTTATATTATTTATGTAAAATCAAAAGCACCAATTTTGCGAAATCGCATCTTTTTTTGGCATTCTAAAATTAAATATTTCAATGATGATTTTCACAAATTTTGGATAACTTAGCACACAAATTAAGAAATTCAAAACAAATCACTCGTACCAACTTTTTATTCAAGAAAACCAGTAATTATTCTTGTAAAAAATAAATTGAATAATTATAAATTACTTTTTAGAATAAACTCTTTTCATTAGTTCTAATAAATAATAAAATCAAAAAAATTTAAAAGTATTGCCAGAATACAAAAAATAAAGAAAGTTTTTTTTTCAATTTATAATTATTAGTGTTTCTTTCGCAAGGTTTCTCAAAGTAAAGTAGATTGTCATTCGAGGGATGGTGCTTGCTAAAATGTCGTTGTGCCTCTTCTCTGTCGTTCTTTATTTTCAACAACATTTCTCTATTTTCTTTTGGTGTCCTATTTTTTTATTCTTTCTTTTATCTTTTTCTGAAATTTCGTCTAAATCTATTTCTTGTTTTTTCTTTAAATCAAAATCACATTTAGTGTTTAATAACCCCTTTTTATTGTGGGTTAACAAGTTTGTTTGTACCGCAATATATTAATTTGAATTTAAAATTATGCAAAAAAAAATAATTAAATTTGTGATATAATTATGACATAATATTTATAAATTTATTACTATGTTTGTTGTATTATAGCTTTATATTTTCTATAAATATAAATTTGAAGTTAATATATAATTTTAGCTATAATCATAATAAGAAATAGTTTAAGTTAATAAAAAAACATAAAAAGAAAGAATAGAGAAAAGAGGAGAGGAACGTTAATTATTAGAAATAAAAATAGAGTTTTGCATAATCGTAAACATATTAATTTTATTAATAATGACAATAGTAGTAGATATAACTAAGTACGTAGCATTTTTGATGAGAAAAACCATTATAAATCTACCAATAATAAATTAGAAATGAATAAAAATCTATATCTTTAGAATTTATTTTTTAAACCATCAAAGTTCCATTTTTAGGAACAGACTTATTTACTTAAATTATATTCGTATTAATTTTTTCTTTTTTTAGTTTACAAATACTAAAAACTTAATGGTCAAAACATGTTTTTTAATGAATGTGTGTTTCTGCTGTTCATTAAATCATTTGTTGCCAAATTTGTCTATGGGTAAAAGCAAAATCGATGTTTCTCTGTTTAAATTAACGTAGTTACGCTTCAATTGCAAAAAATATTTGTGCATAAAAACTTTAATGTTTCTGTTGTAATTGAAAAATATAATATCTTTATAACTGTTAATATAATTTCTATCTTATCTAATATATTTTTGTTTATTATTTACAAAATGTTGACTACTGATTAGATAATTTTTTTATCACGTTTTATTTTGAACTATATATATAGTACTTTTGTAATTAAATGAAGAAAAAACCCTTTTTCTTTTATGTCTAAAATTTCATGATTCTCGATAAATCCACCTTTGCTATATAAATTTTACTGATATAAGCAAATGAAAACATTTTTAAAAGTTTTATCAATTAAAAAAAGAATAGTGATGGCTACATGTTATTTAATTTAAAATATTATGTTTTCATCAGTTATCGACAAAAAAAAGAATCAAATTACAAGAAAATTGATGTGTTGATTTTGTTATTATTTATAAGATCACATTATTAAACGCTTTGAACTTATTATTTCCTGTAATTTTTAGTTTATTTTGACTACACAAAAAAACATACAATACGATATAGCGTCGGTATTTACTCGCCAAAACTACCATTAACAAAGAAAAAAAAATCAAAGACAAAAAGAAAAAATATAAAAAAATAAAATAAAAGTATAAACAAATTAAATGACGTTATACGGCAGGGTTATAGTGATTTTTAAAAAAAGAATGTATAAGTAGTTTTTAAAAAGATAAAAAATTGCTAATATATTTTATTTAATGTTGTGCATATTTCTAGATTGATGGTCGCTTTTGATATTCTAACTTATCTTCCCTTTAGGTCTATCGCATTAACAGACTTAAATATGTTGAGTTGACATCTATGTAGAGCTATAATCGGCCGGTCAGCATTCGAATGTGAAATGTCGGAAAGATATGGTTAGTTCTTCATTTTTGATGGATTCACAAATTCCTATAGACCATGCAAAGTACTCGGTATTTATACATCAAAAATGATTACAATTTTAAAAAAAATCATTTGAAAACTAAAAATATTTGGGAATCTGTAAATAAATTCGTTGTTATCTGCGCGTGAATTTTATAATTTAAATAAAAAAATTATAAAAAAGAGTTCTCACAAAAAATATTATCAGAAAGTGGTATCTTGGCTGAAAACTGGTGCTGTTTTCTTTTAATAATAAATCGCGTTCTTCCGTCATGTATTGTATATTTCTATAAAATATATTTTTTACTTCTTTTATGGTCACAGGAATATTGCGCATTTTGATTGGTTGCTTTCCTTTTGCAACCACACCCTCATTTTATTGCTTTTTCTCAAGATCTTATTGTATTCGGTGCTGATTGTTATTACAAATATTGGATATTGATAGCAATATTCTGTCTTTTAAATTTTACATGCGTCAAATTATTGGCAGGTATCAGAATCAATTTATCGATGTTTATATTTTAAATATTTGTTTGAAATGTCATTTTTAATTCAAATATATAAATGATTGTGTTATAAAAGTCGAAGTTTTGATTTTTAAGTAGGTACATTACCCGTCAATCTTTTCGAATAACAGTTGCCTATTTAAGGCAAAGTCTGATGTAAAAGATGGTTGACAAGAGGAGAATTAAAATAAATAAATTATCCGAATCCCCACCTTCCACAACTTGATATATTTATTTGTTTTTGTTTTTTTTAACACACATTTTTAATTGCCATCCTTAAATGTTTTTTTTAAATGTCACCGAGCGACAAAGTTGCCTTTGTTGTAAAAGAACAGTGACAGGATTAATACAATATTGCAAATAGAATGATAATTAAAAATTATATTATCATTAAAAATTTTTATATTGAATTTAAATTAAATTTAATGATATTAAATTAAAATTTAATATGCTAAAATACTTTAATAATTAAGAAAATAATTAGGAAAATAATTGATAAATTGTGATTTTAATAAACAATTTATCACAAATTACAATAAATAGAGGTGGCATTTAGAGAAGATTCCTCGGAGAAATAATCCAATGAATAAATTTAATTACGCTTAAGTCCTTAATCTATACAAAAAAGTTATATTTATTTATTGCAATAAAGAATTTAAATTTTTAATCAAAAATATTTTTTATAAAAATCTTTATTTCATCATAATTTTTTATTTAAATAATTTGTTTGTAATTTAAAAAATAAACAATTTTTTAATAGGTTTTTGCCCGAATATTTACGTTATGTATTTTCGAATATGATTTTAGTTTGTATTCAGATATTAAATCTCACATGTTGTACTTATAACAAAAACAATAAAAATATCGTGTTTTATATTTAAAAACTTAAAAGATACAAAAGTTTTTAAGCTGAATCACTATAATCTATCAATTTTTTTAACGCTAATCTAATAACAAAAAAAATGTTTATAAATACTTCGAAGCGTCTTATTGGCACCAATTTAAATTTTTTCATATTTTTTCTTTGATTTAAAACATAAAAATATTCCTAATAATAAAGTAAATTAGTCATTTCATTTTTAACAATTTATTTAGTTTGACCCCATTGGATCCATGAATATGAACTTTAAAATAAATATTAAAAAAGTGCATGCTGTCTATTCGTGGAACTATATAATTCAAGATGAAATATGTGGTATATGCCAGCAATTGTTTACTCAAATGTGCACAGATTGTAAGCATCCTTTGGAATGTAAACCCTGTACAGGCTGTTGTGATCATTCATACCACTTACACTGTATTAAAAGGTGGTTGAATGATAACAGTATTTGTCCGATGTGCAGAGAAGCATGGAATTTCAAAAAGAAATTTTAATTTTTAATCTTATGTGTGTATATTTCAGTAAAATATTTGTGTTCTTTTGGTTATAAATTTCATTTACGATTTATATTGATTAGAATTTCATAATAAATTTTAAACAAAAAACAAACTTACAATATTGATTACACTTGTGTATTACTTCGAAAATCATAATAATTTTTTTTTGATAAATGTATTTTAATTCATATTTTATTTTAAATTTAATAAGTCTGGAAGTTTTCATTATTTGGTAATTATTTAAAGATCAGATAGTTTTTTAAATATTTCTAATAACAAAAAATTATAATATATTGGTTTATATATATGATTGTGAATTGCAATCTTTTTATTTAAAATATTTATGAAAATGAAGAAGAAATAAAATGCGCCTTTGAGCATCTTATTTTGTACAGTAAACTTGATTTTATCAAGTTACACATGTTTATATCCAAAAAAGATTGATTATTCATACTAATTAAAATTTTATTAGTTTTATACAACACAAAACAAAATTAAAACAGAGGAAAGATAATCAAATGCTCGAATGACATTTTCCGCGATGATTTTTTTGTTCAGACTGCAAAATTGATCTATAAAAAATGTTTTAAACCTCAAAAATCAAGTGTTTGAAATTTGTATCCTAAAAAGAAAATCAGTTAAAACTTTTAAGAGTTGGAATGAAAAACGATGCGTTGGATTCTAATTCATTACGTTTTTGATAATAAGAGAGTTATAATTATAATCCAGCTAGATCCGAAAATAAACAAATAATGTTTTTTTAAATGTTGATAAACGATATAAAAAATACAAATGAAGCTAGTATATTAAATAGTCTGTTATATTTCGGAGACAGATTAATCTCACAAGAACCAAGTGTTAAATTGTGAATAATTAACTTGATAAACAAAAGAATTTGATCACTAAGATAAATTTCATTAAAACATTATAGTAATGTATGCATGAATAGTGTAAAAAAATCATAAAGGTCAAAGATAGTAGAGATAAAAACCGCCACCAAATTTTCTTGTTATATATATAATAAGCATATATTTTTTCTATTTGATAATTTAATTAATTTTTAAAAAATTTTATAATACAGAAATTTTATGAATATTTTTATAAAAAATATCTTGTTATTAATAACCACGATCGTTTGTTCAAATATAATAAGACAAAAGCATGAGTTTCTGAAATTGTAAAAAAACACAAATAACTTTTAAAAAGAATTTTTTAATTCTTCCATTCAAGTTCATCAAATGTTTAAAAATCAAAATTATAATAATTCTAAGGAAAATATTTATTAATTTTCAACAACTTTTTTACCGATACATACTATCGTTTTTTTATATTCTAAAAAAACAAATCTCTGAAATTTTTAAGTCTTCTCTTTTTCTTGCACTACGGATTGATAAAAAAATTATTAACCAAAACTACAAAATAACTATGTTCATTGTAGTTTATCTAGTAATACCAACTTTTAACGTAATTATGACATTGATCACATGGTTGAAGATTGATAATAAAGAAATATAGAAATAAAATACCTAATGATCATATTAAATTGTAATGTCTGTTAAAATTATGAAAGCAAATTTATTGCCATATTTAATCGATGCTAATTTAATCCTTTATAATTTAATAAAATTTAGATTATTTATGTGAATGAATTGAAATATGTTCATTGTGCTAAAAATAAAATTTTCAATCACATAATTTGTTTATATTTTACATCTATATAACTAGTCGTTGATTTGAAAGGAATAGAAGAAGCAATATGAATGGTAAAAGCAGAAAAAAATAATTTTAATATTAATATTTGGCATATTAATTGTAGTAAAAAAGAAAAAAATTCAATAAAAATTTATTCATAGAGTATTTTCCAATTTTTTGTATTGAAAAGAAGTTTAATTATTAAGACAGTAAATGCAAAAATTCAGTAAAGGTTAAACCATACCCAGCTTAATATCAGTTTTCGAAGAATTAGCAATAAATAAGCACTAATGATTATCCTTTCAAAAAATATAATTTGGGTTTTAAAATAACATTACAATGCAAAAGGTGAATATTTACAGTTTTTTTTAAGTAAAATTTCGGTTAAAAAAAAGGATTTAATATTGAATTTCCACAGAACTTAGCGATAAAGCAAACAAGAAAAATATTTCTAAAATAGAGTAATAGTGGGTAAACCTGCTTTTAGAGTCGAAACGGATCACTTTAGGTCTCATTGATAAATAATAAATCTTTGTTTTTTTCTCTTTGATAATGCTATTCTTATTTCAATGTAAATACCACAATGGTATAGAATCATCCGAAAAACTCGTATCAGTCATTCAAAAAGATGTATTCTACTTTTGCAGGTTAGCCAAAAACTTTATTTATTACAAAATGTTAGTTTTTAATAGTAATATACATAGTTGGATAAGACATTACAGCAATATAAAAAATGAAAGAAGTATTTTTCTTTCGATACTCTATTCTTTATTTACATAAATGATTTTAATATATTTTAAATAACTTTTATAAAACGTGTTTTTGTGCCAAATATTATACAATAAAACCAGCATTATCGTTTTTATGGTAAACCACATTTAATGATTATCTAACCCAGTGATCTCAAATGCTTAAATAATAGTATTAAACTATTCTGATATAAATTACATATAATTATTATATTTTAATTAAATAATATTTACATATTTATTTAGATCTTAATACGTTAACTAAATAATGTAATTTTGCTTTATAAAGAATTATAACAAACTAAAATGTAATAATTTCAATTTAATGTAATCGTAATTAGTGATCATAGATCAATCTAAAGTATAAATAGTTGTGCAATGTGAAACACACAGAGCTAATGCAGGAGAAGAACTATCGGCAGTGTGAACAATTGAGGACGACAGAAAGCCGCTGGAATCACCCCCGCAATAAAACCCCTTCAATAAATAAACAACACTCATACACTCTTTCTCTTTATACAATTTTTTTACACCACTCACATAGGTCTCCTAGTGAGTACGGCTGTTTTAAACTTAAACTTTCTAAATAGCTCTCAAAGTGTATTAAATACAGGATACATAATAACGGTGAAATTATTTGAGGTGTATTATGATATAGTATGATTTTTTTATAATATAGCTCTTTTTTTGTTTATTAAAAAAAATAAAAAATATATTTGATCGAATGAATATTCTACAATTATTACACATAAAAAAATTACACTACTGCTTCCATTTGCGAAGAATTTTTTTTAATAGTTTGTTGGGATCAATGGAATACTCTAGTTTTGATTTCTAAATCAAATATTTTGTTTTTAAAAAGACAGCGTTTAAAAAAATAAAAAAAAATAAATTTCAAAATTATTGTGCAATTTTTTATTTAAATGGTAAAATAGAATGTTTAAAATCATTCTTTGGAACTCCCAAGTAAAAATTTAAATGAAAATTAATTTGGTTGACAATTGCCTATTTAAGACGTATAATTTATTGTGTGATGGTGGAAAAGAAAAAGAATGTTTAAATAAATCTATATAGTTTACATCATTAAACGGTTTTTATATTGTTTTACCTGTATCTATGCAATAATGTATCAATAACTTATCATCTAAAAATATTTATACCAAACACAATGAAATTTTTAAATATTATTAAATACACGTTATAAGATAAAAAAAATGCAGAAGATTATGCACTTAGAAATTTGTGTATAATTATCTCATAATTAATTCTACAAAATAATCAAAAAAAGGTAAATTGACAGTGATTTTAAGCAGAACTAAAAATTGACATGATTTATACTGAAAGGCAAAATATTTCATTTGTGAATTCATAAAATCTATTCAGGTAAACATTCACCTTTATGATTATAAGTTTATAACTCTATTTTGATAAGAATATATTAACATTAATGCTCGTTTAAAAATATATATAAACTATATTTTTTTAGTTACCCAGAAAGAAAATATTATATTTGCATTTTAATACTTTATTTAGGCTTTTTAAAACTCGTATGTAAATACTTTTTGTTAAAGAACATAAACACCTAATTTTGATATACAAATCGTGCAAAAATGAATACATTGATTATAATCTCAATAATAAACTTGTATAAGTTATAATTAAAATATCGAATTAGAAATGAAAATCGCCAAACAATCGACAATCTATTTGTGAAAATTTTGTATTTGTTTCATTTTTTAATGAGCATTTTTAACAAAAATTCTAAATAAATGCGCTAAACTATTCAAAAATATCAATTATATATATTTTAAAGATTGTGATAAATAAATATTTCGTTTCAATTTATAAGTTTTACATAGTTTGAATTACATATTCTTATAAATTTAAAATCATTTTTTCAGACAAAATTCAATATTTTTCTAAAATTAATAGATATCTTTAAAAAAATTGCAAATATAAATTATAATTATTATTTTTTGTTTTCATAAAATAACTTAAAGTTTAGAAACGAAGCAATTATAAGTTTTTTATAGATATGTTTTATTGTAGCAAGTTTTATATATCATACCGCTTCTTTTGAAATATTGTGGTACTCAAATCCTTGGTAGTATAGAATTTCATAGGCTTGCTCTGGTCAAACAGTGATGCTTTGCAAAAGCATTTTGAAAAAATTATTTCAATTATAGGAAAAATATAGAAAAAGTATAAGTCAAAACTTTTTTTATATTTTTAGACAGCAGCAAAGGCAAGAACAAAAGACCATTTTTCTGTGAGAAACGAAATCACTCGCTCAAGATAACTTTTAAATACAAAATAAATTATAAATATATTAACATTTATAAATTTTTCTTTTAAATTGTTATTCGGCAATATTACTATTCGAAACATGAAGATATTTATAATTTTATAACGATATTAATATATTTTGTATTTCTTAAAAAAATTTTATATGTGTCGTGCTTGTTTCCTTTTATTCAACACATTTGGTAATTATGGAACCAGGACTTGACATAACTTTCCTGTTGAATTTAGGATACTTGTTGCTTTCAGAACGCATGATGTTGCTTTTTAAATAATCTTGGTTCAATTTTTTAAGAAGGAAAATTGTAGTTTTTGTGTTGATAAACAATTTAATTACTATTTATATTGATTTTTATGATAAATACCACTGTTGATGATGCTCAAAACAGCATAACAATATAAACCAATTCTTTAAATTTTAATATTTATTTTACTAATAATATTCGAACTTTACATTGAATTGTTCTATGTAATTTTTTATGCAATGACTACCAAATTAAAGTACACAAACTAAAAATTAACGCCTTTATGATGTAGAATTTTCATGCGATTAACAATATTATGCGTAAAAAATGAACTAAAAAAAATATAATGAAAGAAATTGTATATAATATTTTTGATTTTATGTATTTTTCACACTTCGTTTGTTTTTACTTGTTTTATTGACTAAATAAAAAATATTTATTTAAAAAAAGATTAAATATAAAGTTTTTGTAATACTGTTTTATTAAAAGAGCAATTTTGCAAGTTAAAAAAATTCTTTGAAATTTAAAATAATTTTAAAGGACTCTAAATATGTATGAATAATTTTTCAAATGCAATACAAATTTACGCTTAAATTAAAATTGTCTTTAAATATACTTAAAACCAATAATCATAACAAAGAAATTATATTTTTTTATCATCACATATATTATTTTATGAAAAATGATTTTTTTTGTGCAGAATTGATTGGTCAATCACAAGCACAGCGCCGATACTGTGTTAAGCTCTTTACATTTATACATTAAATATATAATAATTTTGAAATTTTATTGGCCATAGTATGTCCCAAATTCAAAATACCTAGGTTATGGTAATTCTTAAACAATGATTTAATTTGATACCTCTAGTCTGGGTCAGAGGGTTAGTGGATTCTTCAGACTTTAGATTTGGTGTGTAAGTAATTATGTGTTTGAGTAGATAGATTGAGCAAAGAATATAAATTTTTGGCATAACTAGGAGGGAAACGTCCCAATTCCAAGAATGTCTCTTTAATATTGTAAAAATATTCATTATAATTGGTGTTGTATTTATTATAATATTGTCCTTGTGAACTCCTGGCAATGTATTGATGCCATTGTGGATTTAAATTATCTTTTATGAAGTATTAATATTCATACTTTAAATAGAATTAATTTTCCAATATTTTCCTTATAATTAAAAGGAAAATTTGAAAACTAATCCTAATTAATTAATACTAAAAAGTATATATAAATTTTAAGGAATAATATTTTTAAAAACATGATGTTAAAAAATGAATTTCCATTAAAAATTTGTTGATATTCATGGGTTCATAATAGTAACTATTTCTTGATACTTCTAGCAAATCGTTTTAAATATTATCGTTTATATATTCTTTATACATGTGTTTTAAAACATTTGAAAAAAGTGTTAAAATAATAGAAGTAAAGAAAGCATTACTGGTACAACTTTTTTTTTGGTTTCAAAATATAAGTTCATTGTTAGATAAAACTGAAAATTTTGTAGAAATATCACTTCTTTGGTTTAAATTTGATGTTTTTTCTTGTATATAGGTAGAATGTTACTAAATCGTGTCATTAATGTATTTTTAAGGTGTTGATAATTTTTGTTTTGGTAAAAATGATAATAATATTATTTATAAAACGCAGAAATGTAATATTTTTTTAATTTATAATTGAACAATAAAATACAAAGATTACATAAAATTTTACAATTTTTTGGTGTTTTTTATTTTTAATGTAATTTAAAATACAAAATGTAAACCATGCGTAACAATATCAAGTACTATAGTCTAAAAAAATGAACTTTGTTAGAAGTGTTTCTATTGGTGATAATTTTAATGAGGTATAGGTTTTAATTGATTTTATTGTTTGTTGAATTATAAAATTTAATTATTTTTAAGTAATTACTTTATACAAAAAAATTTAATTAACGTTTTTTAAAAAAAAATTAACAAAAAATATAAAATAATTAACAAGAAGTAAAAAAATCAAAATTTATTATCATGCTTGTTTAAAGAATACGATAATAACTAAGAAAAAGTTGTAGTTAGTTCACAATATTGTAATTCGATCAATCTTTTTCACTATTTCGTTCTTTAGAAAAATTTTCTTTTATTAATAAAATTTAAATTACGAGTAGATGTCACTGTGCAGGCATTGAGTATATATACTACTTTTTTTTTATTTTGTTTGAACCCAATTATTGTGTTGCTTTCTATTTTTATTGAATTGTTTAAAGTTAGAGCACTTTACGCCTACATACTAAAAGAAAATAATCTGTATTGTGGTTTAAAAAATGTTGTATTGTAATTGACATTCTTCCAGAACAGCCGAAAGAATTATGTAAATGTAACAAAAATATTAATTTGTTTTAAAACAAAGATAAATGAAATTAATATATTGTATCCTTAATGGTTTTTTTAATATTTCAAAATTTCAAAATACTAGCTTTCTGTTTTACTTCGTAGTTAATGTTTCTCTTAAGGGTCAGAAAACTAAAAATGTTCTAATTAGTATAAAAACTTTAGAAATTTTTCTATGAATTTTTTTTTACGACAACAACAAAACATATATAAAATAATAGCAATCATGACAAAATTTTTTGGTTAAATAGTTTTATTTTAGCTTCATCGTTTGGTTTTCATTTAATTTTTTAATAAAGAAAAATTAAAAAGATGTAATCTCGTTTGTTAAATTGTTTCAGCGACATTCTTTTGAATGTGTTTGCTTTTTTTTGACCTGTTTTGCTTTGTAAGTTTACACAATAATAAGCAGTATTCTTCTATAAATTTTATTAGCAAAAACAATTATTATTTTTTTCAGGAAATAAAAAATTTTTGCTCGTATTTATGAAATATTTCCCGTAAAGTTTATAATTATATCTTTTTAGTTTAGTTAAAAGATTTCATTAAAAATGTTATTTTTGGTTTTTAATTTAAGTTGGCATTTTTTCTGGTTCTCAGTTAGTTTTAATTTGAAATATATGTAAATTGTTTTTAAAGCGCAAAAAATCCAAAATATGTTTTATTTATAAATTTTATCATAACACATGTTATACAGCTAATGTTTTACTACAAAAGCAATTTTTTAAAAAGAATTAATCAAAAAAGAAAAACTAATTAATATTTTTGTGTATATCATCAAAGGAAATATTTTAAGGTGACTTCAGCAATATCTCAAAACTACTAAAAAAATCCCATGTTTTTTAATTGAGAATATAGATAATTTCAATTCAACAATGAAAACCAGCATTAATTCGTCTTGAAACAAAAAAGTGAACGAACAAAAATAATATATAATAAATCTAATTTAAAGCGTAAATTATAGTTCTTTTATGGTTTTTAAATAATATCATATAAAATTTTAAATTCTAGGTTGTTTATTTTAGACCATATTTTAACTTTAAAATATCATTTACTTTTTTTATAGTTATTTCATTAGAATCCGAAAAAATATTAAATTTTAAAAAAACACCAAACTAATATTTTTAAATTAAGAATTGGTAATTTTGTTTTATTTTTCTAGTTGCTTCTAAACAAATCATCGATGTAGTAAAAGAAAGACAAATTTTTGAAAGACTTTAATCACTGTCTGTTCTCATGAATTTTTATAATTGAAAAAAAATTAATATACAAATAAAGTTATTAAATTGTTTGCTTTTGTAAGTGTAGAAATTTACAAAGAACTACACGATAGAAACAGGCTTTAAACGTAACTGTGGAAAGCGTCAAAAGTTCTATTGTTGCCAAAGTAGTTCTCAATAAGAAAAAAGCTACTACTTTGATCAATTGAATAGATATTTTCTTTTTAAATAAATTATTATTATTCAATATTTATTTTTATTAATATACTGCATTTATATATAAGAATAGCCAATTTGCCATATTTTCCTTTTTATTTCATATCTGGACTTCAAATAATCCGTAAAGAAAATATTTCTAAAAATCTCAAAAATGTAAATTATTTGTCATCTATAGATATCCTAAAAAGTTTAATGATCAACAAAAAACTAAATTTTCTTGTTGCTAATGCAATAGTAACATATATATCTCTTATTGAACAATTTTTTTTCTTTATTCAAAATTTTAAAATTTAATTTCGCCGAATTTAAAAACAAAAAAAACAATTAATGTAAAAATTTGTTGATTTTTTAACCATTACAAAATATTTTTAGATCAATTTTGATCTAAATGTTCATCAAGAAGTAAAACTTCAATGAAGTAAGAAAATCGATTTAGGCTACAGCAAATATCACTTTTAAATTTGTTGAAATTAAAGTTTATTATAGTGTTCAAGTGTTTTAATGTAGAATGATTTTAGACCAATTTATCTTTTATTTTAGCCCCTAAAACAAATTCATTTTTTCTTATATAATTTTTTTTTATTATTTTATCTATTTATCTGTAATATTAAATTAAATTATGTTATAATTTTTTTGGTTAGATTGAAATATTTAATTTTTCTAAAAATTTTAATATATTTCTGCATTTTTTATATGATAAAAAAATTTCTTATTTTTATCTGATATTCAATTATGAAATTCATGTATGTCTTGCTTCATTTCTTTTAAACCATTGGTGTGGTAAAGGTGAAATAAAGACTTAACAACATTAGACTTTGTTTAGGGTTTCCATCGTCATTGGTTGTGTTCATTAAAAGAGTTTTGATAAAAGGAATTGTTTTTAGAATTTAAGGGCATGGTTTTTAATTAAAAAGAGTTTTTATACTCTAGATATTGGCTATGGGTTGAGAATTGTTATATAAACACAGTGTATATTATGTATTTTATTCATCATACCATAAAAATATACATTTTAAACTTTTTAATTTTTTTTTGTACGCGTGTCTTCTAGATTTCGCCCGAATATTGCGTGTTTTAGTATAATTTTAATTGAATTTTTGGATTACATCTTATAGATATTTTAAAAATATTTAAACATCCCCAATATTATATATTCATATGCGACCACACAGTCTTTATTTTTTATAATTTAAAAGATTTTCTTAAAATTTTTTTAAATATACTATATTACAGATTTATAAAGAAATAACTTACATGATCGAAAATTTTGCATGCATTAGTCATATTTTTGAAACGGCTATCATCCGCATCGCCTTAAAATGAATAAAAATTTTTATTGAGAAAAAGAATTAGACTAAAGAAAAATATAAACGGACATAGGCATATATATCAATTTAAAATTATAAAAAAATCACATTTGAATCCTTTTAGGTATTAGATGACGAAAAAAGGTAGCCTGGTAGTCTTCTTCTTTTAAATATATTTCTATTATCAATATTTTCACGAATATCTATTCTGCAAATATAAAAAAATCATTGATATAAGCTTTATTTCTTTTTCATAGAATATTTTAGATATTTTGCGTGTTTTTAAGCATTTAATGTATTTTTAATGTGTATTGATATTAATCGATCTAAGAATTGGTTTTTAAAATGTTTTTTAGTATTCTTTCTTTGAAATCACATTAAAAACTAAAAATTGTCAATGATTTTTGATTATTTTGCATGATATTAGGATTATAAATTTTTTTAAAAAATTAATACTAGTAAAAGCTGCGAAATTCGATTAACGATGGTTTTCTGTATTTTAAATTTGCAAAAGATCATCTTAAACCAAATATTGGTCAGAAAAAAGGTGTAGAATAAATTAAAAAAAAAAGATTCTTTTGTGGGTAGGAAATGTTTTATCAGCATTAAAAAGGAAGCGATTTTATAATTTTTATGTTTTTAGTTAATGTAAAATCAGATTATCAAAGATTAAATAAATCTAGAAAAAAAATTATAAAATGAATAAATGAAAAAAATCTCAAAATATTTGAATTTTTTATTGAAGGCATAGGAGTAACTATAGAAAAAACGCAATTTAGAACAGTTACAGAGTCGAAAAAGGCCCAAAATTTGATATCATCAGTTAAAAAAATGACGAAAGCAAGAATTTTACTTTCTTTATTCTTTGGAATTAACTAGACTTGATTTTTTATATTTTAAAATTTTCTTATGAACAACCGTATATAATATAAACAAATATATGGCATTTCCTAGCAATATATATTCTTCATACAGACATACAGAAGTTTATTTGTTTGTTTATATCGATATTTCAATTGAACATAATTAGGTTTTTTTCGTTGATTGTGATTCGCACATCACATAAGAAATATTAAAAAAAAAGACTTTACAATGCTTTATCTTATACAAAATGAAAAGTATATAAGCAAAGAAGACATTGATTTCAAAAATATATAATTCTGGCGCACAAGCTGCTATACCAACGAACAAAATTTACTGTACTGTTGCATCTCACAATTATAGCTGATATAATATAGTTAAAAGGTTGACACAGATTCGTTGGAATTAGTTAATATCTTGGTGATTTATTTTTCAGCAGATGTTTCGATTTTTCTTTTTAAATTGTGAAACTTATTTTTATTTAAAATGTGGGCAGGACCTTTTTTTACTATGGAAGATAATACGATATTATTTGATTTTATCATTTGATAAATTCATTTTTCATCAAATCATATATAGGCTTTTTTATAATAGACTATAAATAGTAATATTTATATTAAAAGAATTAAGAATGAAAATATTAAAATAGCTCTAAAAAGAAAATGAATCAACGAAATAAATGATTTTTAGTTCTTAAATTTCTTATGATGATTTTATTAAACACAGTTTATTTAATTACAAACAATACTTCATTGCTAGAGGTATTATAGAACATTGACATTAAGGTAATCGAATTTCAACGTAATATAACAAAAATAAAATTAATGAAAGGTTTTTTTTTCATTAAGACAGTTATTTTTTTTATCAAAGAACAAGAAAAATCTTTAGCATAATTATTTCAGCACATTAAAATACAAACAATAAACATATAAGATCTTAATTGATTACAAATTATCATTATAAAATTGTTTTATATAAACTACATGCAAACATTCAAAATTCAATAAAAATGAAATTTTTGTGACATTTTGTGCATTTTTCTTGGCACTATGCAATCATTTGAAAAAAATGCATTTGAATATTTAATAAAATCTAAATGGAAATTTAATACATTTTTTTATAAAAGACCGCACAGTTTCGCAAGAAGTCATGAAAACATAAACTATCTAAAAAACAGCATAGTATAGTTAAATTATGTGATATCAAGGTAACTTTATAGGTATTTTGGTTAACATTCAGTTTTAATACCATATTTATTTTTAATTGCGATTTTTATGCAAATAATCTTTTTTACATATCACAGTCAACAAATGTAGCCTTTGACATGTGTAATTACAAAAGAAGGAATTAAATAATTTGTATATTAAAATAGTAGAGTTTGAAATAAGGAAATTATTTGTTATTAAATTTTAGAATTGTAAATTACTTTAATCTAAAATTTTTTATAAAGATTATTTGTATTTAAAGTAGATAATTAAATATGAAATATTTTAATTGTGATAGATTGAATAATCCATCAAAATAAACAATATAAAGCGTGCTTATCTATAAAAGAATGTAGAGTTTCAATATTACTTTAGATAAATATGTGTATTTCCCGAATACCAGTTTTTTTATATTCAGAGTATTTATAATTATAATAAAAATGTTACAACAACAGTTCAAAACACAAAAGAAAATGCGGTATCAAAGAATATAAACAAACTAGTTGACATTGTTCTTAAATTATATAAAGTTACTACAATCGAAAAAAACTTATAATAATTACGAGAATAAATTATATATACCACAAAAATAACATATAATAAATATAAATACATTGATTTTAGGCTTATATCTACATGTTTTAATAATAAATATAGCTTTGATAAAGTATTCAATTAAGAACATAAACTCATCTTATATGACAGAAGAAAACCAAAAACAAAAGATGAATGCGGAAATATATAGAAAGTTAATGATTTAGTTAATAAAAAGAAAATATGGTTGGAATAACTTGAAAGTATATGAAGTGGTTCAATTAAGAGTTTTTTATTTGAAAATATAAAGAAATAATAGATAAGTGAATGTGGCAAAACATTTATACGAAATATTAAAAACGTCAAGCGTTATCATAGGCAAAGAAAAGGGTGCAATATACCAATATTTCTGCTAAAAAGAGAGACAATCTAAAAACGATCAGTAACGGACAAAATAAATCGTGGCATGAAAACACCTGTAGTATACGTCGGATATCCATTTGTTTGAAAGATAAAATTCAATAATTGAATTGCTTTTATACTTATGATTGTGGTAAATAACAGTACCACATACACCAACGACACCTGTCGTGGTGTTATAAAACATAATCCCTCCTTACTAGATAAAATTTACCTCCATGCTCTCTATAAAAATAATAAAACCCTAAAGAAGAATGGATACAACAAGGCATGAAGGTAAAGGTAATGGAGATCAGCTACACCCAACCAGCAGGCGTAACCCTGGTTCAGGCAGCTTTAAAAAATATAATAAAGATTTTCTACCACTAACACACACCTTTATTGTCTTTATACGTTATTTGCAAGCCGTGTCAACCAATCCCCGTTGACTTACGGCAATGATGTTGTGCATAATTCAATTTATTATAAAAATTTATATTGTTTTTAAAATTAGAAGAAATGTTATTGTTCATTATTTTATTATATAGTTTTAATTCTCTGATTTTATATTTTAAGCATAATTTTTTCGTATATTATCATTTATGGTAATTCGTTCGAATTGTGTTAAAATAAGTCAAATTCTGGTAAAACTGAAACAAAATCAATTTCTAATTAATTAACATAAATGGAAAAATTTCAATTATTATTACCCATAGATGTTGGCATACAACAACACCATTTTCTAAATATAAAACCCAATCGAGATATGAAATTCATTAATGGTGTAAAAAAGAGACTCGGATACATGTTTGAACACAGATAATCTCAGGGAAAAACCCATGGATGTATTAAAAAAATATTTAACGTTAGAGTTATTATTATTTTTCTTTATTATATTTTTTGTTCTATGATTTCAATATAATTAAAGAAAACAAATAAAAAATTTAAAAATTGTCTACTTGATCTTATACACTACTTTTCAATTATTTACGCAAAATGAAATATTTAAAATACATCTTTTTCAAAAAATTATAATTATATCTATCAAAAAAAACATTTTTAAAAAACAAAAATTCATAAAATGAACACTATATTTTTGTTTTTTTTTGGTAAAAAACCTTTCAAAAGAAAATATAATGTATTTTTATATCGAAAAATATTCTCCATATTTCTATAATGCAATTTTTTTTATACAAATAAACCAAAAATATAATCTTTTAAATTCATTTTAGTAACAAAAATAGATCATATACTTCTCAAAATTGAACATTACTTATAGGAATTTTGTATGTCCAACAATGTTTTAAATTCTTGGCTGTTTTTAAACCTTTATTTTGTTCTATGGATATATATATGTTTATATGATTGTAATCTTATTGTAAGAAATTTGCATCCATATTTGCATATTTTTAAAGAAGAAAATTTACTAAATTATCATAAAATGCTATGTTTATGTTGTAGATTTTAATTATTAAATGAAATTTGACTTTGCCTTTCTAAAATTCTTCGAAAAAATCTACAAAAATCAAAATTTCATTGATTTGTAATTTTTACAATGTAAAAATTTTAGAAATTAAAACAAAAGCTATGAAAAAAATATAACAAACAAAAAGAACATACTCTGATTTAAAATGAAAATTTTTTAAACTTTTATTTTATTTTTTTTAGTTTCTCTATTGATGCTTTTTATTGTATTATAAAGTCTAAAGTAGTTTTCATGAAAAATTCAAAAGTTTTATCCAAAAATCATCATAAAAATAGAAAAAAAATGTTTTATTTGTTTTAAAATCAATTATAATGATTGCAGAACAAAATTCATAAGTAATAAGCTCTCTATTCAAAATGCTAAAAGATATAATGGTTGGCAAAATCAAGTTATACATTGAAAATATAAGAGAATTTAGATTTATTTAACAAAAACAAGATATATTTGCTAATGACCTTTTTTTAATAAATTAAATAATTTAAAAATAAAATTTAAAAATCGGATCAAACCATTATTTTTTATCATTTTACATTTTACTATGAATTATTTATTAGCTTTCTGATTCATTGATAATTTCATTTAAACCCTTTAGTTTTTTCCTTTTGATCATTGAATTTAGTGTCATTCGGGCTTACAGAAAATAGATGTTTGGATACAAATTCGTTTTTCCTTATTTTGTTTCTTTTGTTTCCATATAAATCTGTGATACAATTGACTTCCATAGCGCTATTTCTTAAAATTCTTCCCCTTATGTCGGACTTTTTTGCACTACTTTTTTCATTGGAAACAGAATCAGTATTTAGAATTTTCTTTTCTGCCTCGTTAAATGACACATCTCTTTTTTTTATGCCATTTTTCTGTCTTTTTGTTTTGTAGTTAGATTTTTTTGGATCGCATCCTGTATTTTCTTTAGAAATGTTAACCAAATCAGAACCTACTATTCTTTTAGCTCTTTTATATCTTTTTAACTCATTATTTTCAAAGTTATTTACTATTCTATCTTCCTTTTCCTCGTTATTATTCACGACATTTTCTTGATTATCATCTAAATTAAAAAATGAATCGTCTGGGTTAATAAGAAGTTGACGAAGTGTTGTTTTTACTGGTTCATTAGTTTGATGGTTTTTTTCTTCGGCTCCAACTCTACCTAAATTTGAAGAAATATTTGGAGGATCTTCTAAAGTTGTAACATTTAGTGCATCATCAGATTTTTTTTTGTTCTCGTTTATTACTTTATAATCGATCATTTCAACATTCGAATCTAGAGGATTTATAAAACTTTGTTTAGGTGCTGTTTCAATATCAATTTCATACATAACATCTGTAAAATTATATTCGTTCTCATCTAGGAGGCTTTCAATTGCTGAATCATACTTTGTTTCAAAACTTTTCGAATTCATATCAACTATAATTTTCTTTTGTTTATCATTATTAAGATGGAATGAATAAGAAGCTGACCACATCACTATAAAAACTAAAAGAATGTTAATGATATCTAAAATCTTCATACTTATAAAAATAAAATATCGTCTTTATATGCGTTTTTTTTGAAGTTTTTTTATCGTAGATAAATATGTTTTGTTAAACATACGGATTTATACTATACATTGTGTTCAAAAAATATCAATAATGTCTAAGTTAAATAAATTTTCAATATAACAAGAGATTTTATAAAATTTAAAAAATCCATTTAAATAACACATTTCTATAAAACCAGAAAGAAAGCAAATAAATTCAAATATAAACTTTTTTAATAAAAAAGGAAATTTTAAGTCTTAAAAGGCTAAATGTAAAAAAGATAATTATATCTATTACTTAAATTATCAAAACAAGTATAAACTAACATTATTTTGACGGGTTTATGGATGTCAAACCAATAAATAATGTTTAAAGAGAATGTTTTTTTAATATAATTGGTATTTTAATAAAAACATGTATATTCTATTTACAGGGAAAAAAAGAAACATGATTAATTTAACTTTTCAAACATTTCAATTATAATAAAAGGTTTTCTCTAAATAGTTAGAGATGTTTTTTTATTAAAATTTTCAATCATGACGATTGTATTTATATTGGTTTTAATTTATATTTAAAAACGCATTTATATAAATATCAAGCCTTATTTCATATTATGTTTTTGTTATGAAAAAATTTCATCTATATGATTATTCACCTTTACTAATTAATGTAAATTAAATAAAAAAACAATGCACAAATCAAAATCTTTAAAATTCGTTCCATTGTGAAAAAAAGAAACATTTTAACATACCGATTAAGAAAAAAACATTGAATGCGTTCTATCACTATTAAAAATTTCTTTTAAAATGCTGTTTGAAGATTTTTACATGATAGATAAGCATGTATTAATATAATGTTTTAGCGCTTCAGAATATCATTATTTATTTATTGGAAAAAGTAAGTTTTGATGATTTATTTATATATTTGTTCACATTATTTAAAGGCACTTCTTCCTAATTATCAATACATTTGTAGAGATAATAATTTTATCGTTCAACAAATTATTAGATTCTTAACCAGTGCAATTTCATTCATTAAATACTTTGATCATCTTTAAAAATATAATTGATTACTTTAACCCAACCTTATCACACTTAATTATAGTTTTTATCAATTTACTATTATTAATTATATAATTATCTACGTTTAACATTTTAATCTAATTTACTGATTAGTTATTGCTTATTTTTCTTATCAAATTGAATTAATTTGACACTAATGATAAGCAGAATAAAAAATTATATTTTAAAGTCATTGTTTCTATTGCAAATTTTTGTTATTCTATTTTTAATTAAAATCTATCTATACTATTAGTTGTTTTTATAAAATATTATGCAAAAAACAGACAAAAATTTAATCCAAGATTTTCGTTTTTAAAATTAGTATTGGTTAGAAGTTATGTCTCAATCCTAGTGTCTTTCCAGTTTCCCATCTTCACACAATTTATATTAAAAACAGATTTTTTTCGTTTTTTTATTTATTAAAGATTTATTATAGCTATTTTTTCATAGAAAATGACCAATTATATTTTGGTCGGAAAAATACATAAAATTTCTCGCTTTTGAGTATAATTGGTGTAAATACCAATAATATTTATAAAATAATCAAAGTTCAAATATTACAAAGCATTCAATCAGATAAAAATATGTCAAAAATATATTTTTTAATTTTTAAAGATAAAAAAAACAAATAAAACAAACACAAAATTTTCAAAAGTAAACACTATTTTTCACTATAGTAGTATCATATCTATAAATGAAGCATAAAATAATTACAAGCAAAAAAATATTTTTTAAATTTAAATCTATATAGATAATATAAAATATAGCAATCAATTAAGCATTTCAAGCAAACGTTTAATTGATTTTTTTTCATATCGTTTTCAGTGTGTAGTTTCAAGGATATTTTTTATATTAAATAATAAATACTTGACTTTTGTATAAAATAAAAAAAGAAGGTCAATAATTAGATTTCCGATAAAATAAAATTTTAAAATCTAAACAACTGCCGATTTTTTGGACTGGCAAGTTTTATAATTTTTTAATATTTTTTATTATTAATTTAAACTAAAAAATAACATATAAAAAACACATTTTTATGATTGATTTAGTTTTTAAATGCAAAAAATTTTAGAGAAATTTATTTTTAATCATATCTTTATCTTTCGATTTTATTTTTTTCACATATCTTCTCAAATTTTTGACGTAATTTTATTAATGACAAAATCAATTTCTCAAATTTCAAAAGATTTTAATTCATCTGCTACTTTTTTCTTAACTTGAAATATCTGTATGAAAAATTTTTTAAAATGAATTTATATAAATTGTCATTTTTTGATAAGTGAATGCAAATTTTAAAATCATCTGTTTTTTTATGATTATATCTTCTAACATTCTATATTTTAATATTCCGATACACAACCTTAGTGTCATGATTTGATTTTAATTTTTTATGACAGCTAAGTTCTTTTTGAATATTATTTTATGTAAAGTTTTCAAAAACTATAAATAACATATTATTTTGAGAGTTTCTTCTGTAAGTAATTTGTACAACAATCTAAAAATTTTTTTAATCAAATTATTTTCATGAAAAGTAATGCCTCAATTCAATCTTTACTATCATTGGTTTTCTTCTCATATTATACACGCAAGCATGAAAAAAAACATTTTTCAAACAAATATTGCGTTTTTAATAAATCAAATCAGATACTTTATGTTTATCTCATGTTATAAATAAATCATACAAGATAAATTCATTTTGATACTTTATAACATAACATTTCATGTCTTTGTGTTTATTTCTTTCGTTCTTTTTATAAAATTGATTCTTATGTAAAATATAACATATTATTTACTGTTATTATACAGGTTTCAACACACGGCCATAAATTCTAGATAATTTTTCCCATTAATTATTAGTGCAATTGCATTTGTAATTCATCTATATCGATGAGGAACTTTTGCAGTAAGGCACTATTATTCTTATATTTTTGATTCTTAAAAAACTGCATAGATTTGACTTGCAAGATAATCTGTATGAATCAAGAGACGAAACAGAATTCGATGCTTATAATATAAATCGTGGGTAAAATAATGTATAGGAAAATATTATTTTAAAGATTTTATAAACAATTCAATATAAAAAAAATACAAAAATTAATATTGTGTAGCACATAAGAACAATCTTTTGTAGTTTATTCAAATTTTGTTGTTTTTGTTAGAAGAAAAAACTTAAATACTTTTCAAATTACTCATATAATAAAAAATTTATCAAAAGAAATAAATTAATATGATTGAACATGTCAACTGCATACATTAGAGTTTTTACTTTTTATTCATTGACGAAAATTTAAGCCTTCATAAATAAAAAAAAGTATATCTTATTAAAAACTGAGCATTTTAAAAAACCATATTAGTCCATTCTTGGCTTTTTGTTTTAATTATTTTTTTTAACAGTCAAGAGATAATTAGACACATTGATAATATTCATCGAAAAATCTTAGAACCTTTTGCCTAAACTTACAAAAATCTTGTTTTTGTATTATATTTTTTATCCATGCGTATTATTATTATTCTTTTTATTCGTAATCATAGATTCTAATATTGATGTTTTTAAAAATTAGCCCCATTTTTACTATAATAAAAATTTCTTTATTTGATATTGAATTTTTTTTATACTTTTGCAATTTATTTACAGTATTACATGAAGTTTCAATATTTCTTTTTTAAAAATACCTATTCTGAAAAACCATAATATATTTTTGACTATATAGTGAAAATTTTTTAAAAAATTTTAATTCTAAAAAATAAAAAATATATGTATGTGAGTTTAACACACAGCTATAAATTTGATAGAAAGTATACATCTAGGATTGAAATAATGTTATTAGTTTAAATTTATTTATAAGAAGCCTTCAATTAGACTTTTTAAAAATTGAATATTAGTATTTCTAGAACTTAAATTGATACAATAAATATATTTTGGAAATGCTTTATGCAAACCAATAACAAAACCAAATGTCTTCAGTTTGAATTATTGCGATAATATATTTAGTTTATCAGTGTTCTAAACTATAAACAACTTTTTCGGTATGTATATAGTTTTCGCCATAATATAGAATCGATGGTATAATGAAAATAATGTTAAGAAAAAAACGAATAGGGTCTAAAATGTACTTTTTTGTAAATGAAAAATTTTATTGAAGTTATATACTCTTAACTTAAAGTCGGGGATCTTTTGTGAATTTTTTTTTTACTTTTTCATGCCTATATTTTATATTTTTTTTAAATTTGCTGCTTCATTCATTAGATAGTTACTTATTTTGATATTTTTTACATAAAAAACTGATACAAATAAAATAGAATATAAATCGCAGGCATAAACCCCATGTTTTAAACCTATATATTCTTGGATATCGTTATTGAAAGCTTTACTTCTTAGTCAGAAACGTTTTCGCACCCATGAATCCATTAATTTGGATGATGTTATAAAATGGTTTTTTTCTAAGTATATATTTTTTACCGAACTTTAAATTCGATTTTTTGGCATCCATTTTAAGAAAGCATATGTTAAATTTTTATTTGTGCTTTTATATTCATTTCTCACTAAATTAAAAATTCAATAAAATAATAAAATAAAAAAACCTGAATATATTTCTGCTAGTTTTTGTCCATATAATAATTAAATAAATAACCCAAATTTTTAGAAATTTAGTTTATATAAATTTCTTTATAAAAGAAACACTACTCCTGTACAATTAACAATTTTTATGACTATTGATTATTTTTCTAAAAATTGTATCGCATTTAAGAGTTAAATTGACAGAATAAACTCAACCAGGCAATTTAATTTCTCAGTTACTTTTCGAAGCTACCAAATCCTGGCTAGGCGAAATATAGAAAATAATCGATGCGACAGAATAATGATTTCAAATTCATTCTGTCTGTTTCTACGTGATATACGCTTTATTTTATATGTCATGTTTTGCTAAAATACATTTTTTAAAATATAATCATTATGTTATTTTTTTGGTTTAGATTCTGTAGTAAATATGCGAATTATATTCTTGTATAAATTATTTTAAATTTTATGGTTTCACAAAATTGAAATTTTTAATGAAATAAAATAGTAAAATTCATCACGAACCCAATTGAAAGTATAGCAGAAATTTTATAATTGTTGATTAAAAAAACAAATCATTTATAATCTGCAAAATACCACACACTTGTACCTTATAAGAGAAGAGCAAAGTATTCTGTAGTTCCTGAAACTTCCCCTAAAGCTTATATCAATAAGAACGATACCCTTTATATTTAAATGCTTAATTACCCTTTACAAAAATTTACCACAAAAGAAAAGAGCAACAGGTGCAGACTCTAATTTTGTGAGCTATTGTTACAGAAATGAACCCGAGAGACTACCAATAAGGCATTTCAGTCAACATTTATTTTTTAACTTGCCCTTTATTTATTTTTTTTACTTTACTCGCATCGGCTTCCGTTCGAATAAAGCAATATCATTTATAAAATTCTCTGCTTTTGCTTCAATACACGCATAAACAAAAGTTTTAATTTGTTTTATAATATTTTTTGTTCAATGTTCTTCCTTAAATACTTTTACTATAAAATATTTATCCCACCGAAGTAAGCAGAAAACATTTTTTCTAAAGGTATTTAAACAATATATCTGTTTTTTTCTATTATAAACATCTTGTTTTTAATATTTGTAGATTGCAGATTTTTTTTCTAGTATATTTAATACTTGGAAAAAATGAACAACAAAAAAATGAATTAAAACGTAAAAGCTCCTAAATTGTCGTATGCAAAAGAATTTGAAGCGTATATTTTTATGTTGTAAATCAATAAAATATAGATTGATGCTTGTTTGAAAATTACCTTAAAATATATATGTATTCATTTTCAAAAGTTTTAACAAACATCAAAAAAAAACTAGTTTCGATGAATAAAATTTTTTTAATTCTCAAATGTAAGAAATTGATAATATCTTGAATAAAAATTTATACTACTTAATATACTAAGAAGACATATTGTTCAAATAGGAATATCTGACCTTCTTAATTAGAATTTTGAAATAGAATGCTACGAAAATGTAAACAAATCTTGAGAAAAATTATATATACTATATTTTTTAATTTTTATATAATGAACATTTTATTGCTCGACCAAAACTTTCGTAAATTCAGTATATTTACCTTTCTGCCTATTTCTTTCTATTTAGAGGCGAAAACATTAGCAAAATGTATTTTCTTTACAAATTTTTTATCAAAATTTTCTTTATAATATTTGGCACAAAATAAAAAAATTCAAAATCATCTTTTGTGCACATCGGCGCCTAAAATATTTAAGCTATCAAATTTTAATATCGATTTGGCCTCAAAAAACCTATTTTCGATAAATAAATTATCATTAAAATTATTTAATTTTAAAATAGTTTGTTGTATATTAGCAGAATCCAATTTTTGCGAAAAGATAAAAAGGAAAAGTATTACATAAAACATATACTCTAAATTTTGAAAAAATACTAATTACTAGACATTAAGTTTGCAAAAACTATAGTATCTGTGTTGAGTATTGATCTAACAATACTCCTTAAGATTAAATAGGGGAACTATTCAATTTTTTCAATTTAAAAATTTTATCTATTTTTGAGAATTAATTAATTTTTTGACATTTAATTTACTAAAGAAGTTTTTAGTAAAATTTTTATTGGTAATTTATTTAAAATAGATGATTTTGAAATAGGTGTATTTTATCTCCAATTTAAGGAGATAAAAAGTATTTAAAGAATTTGTATTTTGGATTGATTGTTCGAAATCAAAAGAAAACATTTATAAGTAAATCCGTAACATCTAACAATCTGTATTTATATTTTTTTATTTAATTAACATCCCCTAAGTCAAATATATGATCATATATTTGTAATATTATAATCAAAAAGCGAAAAAATATTCATATAATATAAAAATGTAAGATTTCTCTGGAGTAATTGTAGTCTAGTATACAAATTCTTAAACTATATAATTAAAAATTCTTATTGCTTATTTATTAGTTGAAATTTAGCGAAAAATTATTACTTCTAATTAATGACCTGTTTATATTATATATACTTAATTAACTATTTTTTGTGTATGGAGTAATTGTTTAGAACTCAATTTTTAATTTGTAAACATTTTTAAAAGGGTTAAATGTATTTAGACAGGAGAAGCATAAAAAATGTAGCAAAATTATTTAATAGTTTTAAAATATACTTGATAGTAAAAAATTATAATAGAAAAAAATTCCTTCGATTGATTCAACAATCTTAATTTTAAAAAAAAAAATTAGGTATTTTTTCTTTTTTATTTTTCAGAAAGTAAATTATCTTATGTTTTAGCCAAGCCAGGATGAAAATGACAACAAATTAGAGTATTTCCTCAAATTTTATTATTTATAATATTTGTTTTTTTATCCAAAATAGACAAATAATCTTACTTATCAAACAAAAGTATAGCACAAAATGGAATGATATAAAAAAAATTTTGACAATGATTATTTTTAAATATATCAAATTTCGAAATTTATGCAGTTTTCGTTTATTTTTTATGTTTATTTTACATCATTTTTATTGTTTTAAGCACAAAATATGAGAAAATATCAATTAATCAATTTATAGAGGCTAAAATAAACATAAGCATTAGAAATTTTCAAAACCATATAAAATTTTTTTCTAATGATATTTTAAATGTAGTAAACATTATAAATAATATATTGAGACATTTTTTAGTAAACGAATTTAAAATTTCATTAATATAGTACAAAATTGTCGAATATCGACAATATGAAAGAATTAATTTAGTTATGAAGAAATAATTTTAAAATATTTGCCATTGGTAATTTGAAATAACATGCTATATAATTTTGACTTTTTTTGGCGAGATGATTAAAAATAAAATTATAAAACTACTCAAAAAATACATTAAATTATATTTTTGTATGCATAAAAAGGCAAAAATCATTTTTTTTAACCTTTTTATTGTTTCAGAAGTAGATACATAAAAAATATGCTTTAAAATACGCACACAAGAATCTTATGAAATATTATTAAAATCTATGCATATAAAAACTTTTATTTGACAAATTTTATCTTTCTTTCTTCTTTTATTTAAAAAATTCCTCATAATGTCCGTTTTCTTGCATTTAAAATTATTACAATAGGTTTCATTGAATGATAATATTTAAATAAATTAAGATTAAAGAAACTTAAAAAGAAAATGTTTAAATCAATTCTATAAATAAAACGAGCGATTGCACATATAATTGACTTCAAACTACTTGTACTCTTGATAATTTACTTAATGGTCAAAAAAGTATTATCCAAAAGGTACTCTGTTTAAACCATAATAAAATTTAACAAACAAGAAAAATAACAAAAACTAGAAAAGATTATATTTTGATGTAAAAGACAAATACTTTTTTAATATATACATTTGAATGTTTATATAATTATTTGGAGAAATAATACAAATTTATGAAAAAAATTGATTTAAAATAACATCTGCCATATAATATGAACGTCATAATTTACAATAATTGACATGATATTCGTTCATGAAATACCTAAAACAATATATTTATGATCTATATTCATTATTAAATATATAAAAAATGTTATAAGTCATGTTCTATCGATACAAACAACAAAGAAATACAAAATTATTTGATTAACCGTACTAAATTCAAATGAACGCTTGTTTTGATCACGAATTACAATTATAAGATGTTTATTGCTTTTAAAAATATTAATTATAGATTTCTAAAAAGATTATTATATCGATATAAGATATGCATGTTTTTCGTATTGTCGTTTTCTGGCATTTTTTTGCAAATTTTATCTTAAGCTAAAAAAAAACGGTGCAATACAGAATGTAGATAAAATAATCGCGATTCAATGCAGACCTTTGATCAAAACTATTTTTTGATTTGTTTTGAAAGAGTAAATGTCTCATGAAATAGAACATTTAAAAGATTTAAAACCACGTTTTTTTCAGCTTTTGTATTCACACATTCCACTAATTAATTGGACAAATCTAGTTTCAGGACCGCCATATAATATGTTTCATAATGTTTAACAATCTGAAATCTAAAAGAAGATCAAAATTAATAAGCTGAAAAATAAAAATAATCTTTTCAATTTTTATTAAATGCAATTTTTATTGGAGATCTGTGGATTTTTAAAAATAATTAACGCTTTTACGCATAAAATATTTGTCTTATATAATTTATATAAATACTAAATTTCGTAGAAAATATATTATGTAACAAAAACAGATAAAAAAACACATGTTTTTGTGGATAATTTTTATGAAATAACGCGTTATAAATTTCTTATTTTTTTTAAAAAAAATATGAACAGATAATAATTAATGGATTTTTTTAAAAAAATATACATCAAAAATAATATGAATTTTTTAAATAATCTAATTTGTTGTTAAAAAACATTAAAAATATGTTTTGCATAATTTTTAATATAACTGCAATTAATATCTATAAAAGAAAGTTGAAGCATAAAATGTGAATTAAAAAATACGTTTTTTTTATCGAGAATATTTTTTTTGTTTTTTTCGATGTCGACAGATAACCAGGTGAACTGCCTAAAGTTGAGTAAAATTTAGAAAAGTTTATATATTATGAAATGTTTTCTTTTCTGAAAAAGATTCAATACATATATTTTAAGACATTATTGAAAACAAATAAAATTTTATTCATAAAGAAATATGAAAATATGAAGCGCCTATGGTTTAAAGAATGAACCAATTGAAGTCTATTTAAGGAGCCGATTCGGATCACTTATATTGATATTTGATATTTTTTATATAATTGGTTATGAAAGTGATAAAGCTATCATTGTGATTAGTTGAGATAGCGGGCGTAGTATAAAAACGTTCCCGCTATTATAAGAATGCAGGAAAAATAATATACGAGCCGTCAGAAACAATCAATATTAAAGAAACTCCCAATAAAAAACAGATATAATTTCTTTTTTTCTTTTTATTTTACCTTTAAGAGATCGTTAACGATGTTATCTTTTAACACAAATTATAAAATCATTTTATTGTTATGTAAAAACAACAATCATGTAAACTTATTGTTGTATTTTTCTTTTCTATTTTTAGTTGTACATATCTCAAAATTCTGTTATATAGTAATTTTCATAACTTCTTAAATTCAAAAAAAAATTATATAATTAACACAAAAACGCAATGGTGATTTAAATACTGTAAAAAACCTTTAAATTTTAGTAATAACATAAAGAACATAAAAATTTTATATATTTTTTCAACTTCAAGTATTTAAATTGGAAATATATCATATACCAAACACGATATTTACCATTTTTAATAATCTGTTCAGCGCGAATTATTAAAAACTTATTATAATAGTAGTAAAGTAATTTTTTTACATATTAAATTTTTAATTTTTTATTTTATATTTCTATTTTCAATTTTTATGAAAAAATTAATTTTGAAAATAAGGGTATTTTAAATATAGTTGTCTATATAAATTACATTAGTTTTCGAATATTATCAAAAATTAGTTGTAAATGTAGAGGAGATGTTTCGGCGGCGAGTTTGAAACTTTAGAAATACATAAAAAAAATTTACTTCATGAAAGACAAGAACAAAAAAGTTGAGAACCGTGAAATGTGAGTTTAATATTATTTTTTTATTTTTCAAATACTTTTGGGATGAATCTTCGTCATATTTAAATTACTCTATATCCTTCGATGATTCTCTGATTTGGTTGCAATGCAATTGCTAGATAAATACTATCTATTTGTTAATTCGTATTTTTTCACGAATAAGATCAACATCCATAAATCATTGTTTGATACATGAAAAAAAAATTCAAATGATTTTTAAAATTGATTAAAATTTATCTAAAAATCAAGATAAAGTCTTGGTGTTAGTTTTTTTATAAAGTTTCTGGTCACTATCGATTCCAAATAAAGTTAAAATAGCTTTAGTAAATGATGTATAATGAGATTTTAATTTTTTTTAATAGTTCTGATTCCAAAAACAGTAAAATATAAGGCAGGCTAGTTAGCCTGCCTCGATCATCCAAACCTCTGCTTTTTCCGCTTTTTTTCTTTCCTGTGATATTGAAACCATTCTTTCTATAATTAAAAATGGTGAAATATGTTAAATTTTAAGCACCCTATCCTTTTCGGTTATTCATTTTCGACTCTTTCATAAGTTTATTTTTAACTAAATATAACAGTATTTATATATACTCAAGTTAAGATTCAAACATCTAGCTATTTTTACTATTATAAAACATATATTTATAAAAAAAAATCTCTATTGTTGGAATTTAGAATGTTAATTTGTACATATTCAAAAAAACTTTGTCTTTAACCTTTTCTGTGTCTACAAAACTATCGCAATTTGTAAGTATATTTACATTTTTAATAAAATATTTTATCATTTATCACATCGAAAATTTGTAATACAATATGAAAAACACAACAACTATAAATTTTTGTACAAATTTTTTGTTATGTAAGACTTGATACTTATCGAAAAACTTCTTTCACATCTATTCGCCCTGCTTATTTTGCAGATCTCTGTTGTAGCTCTTTTTCCATATTTGTTAAGTTCGAAATTTTTTTTAAAGTTCAAATTTGAATCCTTTTTATATTTAAAAGGTAATGCCAATAAACCTTCTGCTGTTGCAGGAAGGGACTTGGTTGTATTGTAGGAAGTACTCTACAATATTAAACCCCGCCTCGAATTATCTGAGGACAATTGGATCTTATTCGTCACCTCGTCCCTTGCCTTTACGCCTTTGTCCGGTTTGTATTAAACATTAAAAAATAAATTTTAGGTCATGGGTTTTTTATTTAATAGTTTTTAATGCTTGTTTTTGTTCCGGATTTTTCTTGATTAATATTAAAATAAACTAATAAAATTAAACATAACAAAGCATAAAATAACGTTGAATAACCTCGAAAATAAACAAGCTACTAAAAATATCACTTCATTTTAATTGTGGTTCCAGTATTTCACTGGTATTATCACACCTTCATTTTCGACCTAAAAAAACAGAAAATACTAGCTATCACCAGTGATCTTTATTTAAACCCATAATTTACTGATTTCTTTGTGATTTCAATGTGTAATGATTCCAATTTGCTATAAATGTTTTTTAGTATATTTTGTGGCGAGATCGACGGTTGCCGTCTCGTCACACACACATTTATGACTAGATAAAGAAGAATTAAAGAAATCATTTATGATTTACTGCATAAATATAAATTTATTTTATTATATATTTTTATTAATATTTCTGGTACCTTTTTGTCTTAAAAGAAAAATATTTGCAAACAATTAAATATTAAAGGAAGACTTTCTTTTCTCGTAACTAACTTAAACATAAGTAAATTTCTTCTTAATGAAGCAAATACAATTAGTCTTAAGTCGTTTCACTCAATTTTCCACATCTTCCGTAACACATTTAACCTAAAAAATAATTTCTTGTGATAGAATGAATAGCTGAAAGAAAAAAATATTTAATATTTTACTTATTGTGAACGAAAACCGTATTCTAAAACCTTTATCTTTCATTTAGACATTTTTTAACTTTAAAAAACGCATCTATTCAATATTTTTGAAAGATCTTTTTAATTTGTACAGTAAATAAACAGTAAAGGTTATATAACTACAAATTAAAAAAAGATAAACAAATTATTCTTAAAAAAACATATAAAAAATTAAAATAACCTTAATATTGCAAACTCTTTTTTTTATATATTAGTTGAATCTTAGAATATAATAAATTATCGAAAGTGTTTTTTATAATAAGACAAAATAAAAATTGTAAATTTTTATTAGAACTTTCGCATAGATTGAATTTTTATACTGTACTTTAATTTCTAATGCGCTTCGAATTTATAATATAAAAAAATTCTATATAGAAATGCAATAAATGCTCATTTTGCTCTAATATTTGTGTTTTTATTTGTTAAGTTTTATTTAAATCTTATATTTTATTGTGAATGTCTTTTTAAAATTAATTTGCATGAATTTTTTACTTTTCAACCGTTTTATATGATTTTTTATCATGTAATAGGCTTCTATGAAATCGTATTGATACAGTTTTTTCGCAATGAAATCCTTTAATTTAATATTTTGAATTTTTTATATGTATACTAATTATCCTATTGGCAATACAAACAGGTTCTCGATTTTTGCCAGAATTTTATGTTTTTATCTGCATCAGTATACCGACAAAGTTTTTATTATATCAATTTATTTATTAATTTTATTTTCAATAAAATAATGGTCACACAGTAAATTATCATTGTAAATTTTATTTGTTGCATAAAAAAATATTTAATTTTTACAAAATTATATTTTAATTTGTTTTATATTCTTTATTAGTTTATTCTTTTTATTACTCTGCTTTTAGAAAACATTTAACAGCTTAAGCGTGAACGATATAAATAATATTATAAAATTGTTAATCTACTTTTGCTAAAAATTTGGATAAAAAAGTCAAAATATGTCATGACAAGTATTTCAAAAACAGCCATAAATTGTTTGAATATATTTCGTACTAAATTCGTTCGTTTTCAGAACTATAAAATTTTCATGTCCTAATTTTGTAGACTTTTTTAACATTTTTATGAAATTATTACTTCTATAATTTTTCTATGTTTTTTGTTTTGCACAAATTTCAAGATTTTTTACTTTAAAACTATAATATATATTTAATATTAACCACATTATGTGGTTTTACGTCACTCTTACAATTTTTCTTTTAATTAGACGATTTAAAGTGAATGGTTAATTTATTTAAGTATTATACAAATCAATATTTAAAATCATATTATTGTTGCTATTTTAATAAACTTATAAATAAATATAGAACTTCTAAAAAAAATATTTTATAATTTCAATCAATAAGTGCTTAAATAAAATCTTTTATTGAATGAATTTACTCATAAACATTTATGTTGCAATATTTAGAACATAATTAACATTTCAAAAACTTTTTACTCGAAAAACCCATTTTTGATTTTTTTCCTATTTTTTGTTTTTAAATAGTGCTTAGTTATTTTATTTATCACAATTTTATACTTTTATTCAATAATCTACGCGTTTACTATATCTAACAAAAATTTTATGGTGATATTACATTTTTTGCTGTATTAAAATATTAATTTTAACAATTTAGCCGTTTTATATACTTTTGTCCACAAAATATAGAGAAGATGATTTTTCTTTATTTTTGTCCATTACATTTTAGATATTTGAAATATTATATTAGTTTTTCTTAGAAAACACACAGGCGCTTACTATTTAAAGATATCGTGGCAATGACAATATTTTTGAATGGCAGCGCGATGGATATAATTTTGCTTATAATAAGAAAGAAACATAATTTTTCTAAAGAAACCAATCTACAAAGAAGATCACTAATCATCAGCTGTTATAAAAAAATCAAAACTACTTAAGCCATACAAATGTTAAGACCAATTATGTTTATTCAAAAAGTCAACAACAAGTAACAGTCGCGCTGGAAACAATCTAAATAGGGGCAAATTAAGACGAATATGTCATTTATATCCTTTTTTCATAAATATGTAATCATTTAATATATTATATGGTAATGACATCCGTAATATTAAGAATAATAATTTAAATGAGCTTTAAAAAGTAAAAATCCAAAATTTTTCGTTTTGATGATGTTTTTGATAGTCTTCTTAGGTAAAAGTTTATTATTTATATTAATATAAACTTTTTGTGAATATAAAGCAAATTTGATAGATTATATTTAATATGTATAATATAAAAAATAATGAAAAAAACTATTTTAATTAGAAATTTTAATCTGAAATGAAAAAAAATAAAATGATATGGTCAGATAGTTAAGGTCTCCCTCTAAACTTACCCGACCGATCAATAATATAATTATTATTTTATTATAAAATGTCATTTTAATTACGGTTCTGCCTTTTTATAAAGCTATTTAAGCTTTTTATTGGGTTTTTTATAACTAATCATATTTTTGATCAAAAAAGATTAAAAAATCAATAAACACAAATCTTCGATTTTATCGATATAGTGAACGAATATAAATTTTTCACATTAAAACTCGATTAAAAATTTTAATCATATTAAAAACACAGATAGAAAAAATCAATCAAATACTTTTAAATTGTTAATTATAAATATCACAAGATATGAAATAATCAATCAAATCTAATATTTTAATTTATATGGTCATTTAATATTATCAATTATATGCTTTTTTCAAATAACACCACTATTTTATATTGTCATACAGATTTGACAAATATTGCTTTTTTATAAAGTTTAATACAGAGTTGTTTTTATTTTCCGATATGATTTATTAAAAAGTATAGTTACGAGAATAAATCGAACTATAAGCTTCGAAATAAATTCGAAACTTAAAAGGAATGGATTCTATAACCTATAAATTTTAAAACATTGAACAGAAGGATATCATGGATGAACCAATTATTCCGGAAACCAACTATAGACTAATCATTTTTTAAAAAATATACTAAAATGGGTTTTATATCTCATTCGCTGATTTGAATTAATTTTTTCCAGAATACCACAATATTTTATATATTAGGATTGTTGTAAATTTTTTGAAATATCTATAATGAAATAGTAAAAAATAACATTTTTTAGAATTAGTATATTGGAATCGATGCATATTATGATTTTTTCGTAAATCTTAATCGCTTGGTTATATCTGAAAATTGTGCTTCTGCCAAACAATGCCGCAATCGTAAAGAACTACGCAAAAAAGGCAATTAGATTCAAACAAAATAAATTGAGACTTGTGATCATATTAATTTGAATCACAAAAAAATATAAAGATGACGAGAAAACTTAACTACGATGGAATCTTAACGCCACTTATAAGTGTTTTTATGCCAACACTAGCTGGAAAAATAAATCTTCAATCACAATCAAAATATTTCACAGGGCACATTGTTGGATAGAATAAAATTATTAGAATTTGAAAAAGAAAATAATGGTTCATTTTTGTGCATCTTTTTAAGAAATAAAATCTTTTTAGTTTTTTTTCATCATAAATTTCACCAATCATCAAACATCAAATGACATTTTTTATCAAACTTAAAGTTTATCAAAAATCAACTAAAAGTTCACCCATAATAATTTAATTCATTTCATTTCAATTTCATTGAATTAATATTAAAATTGGTCAAGCTAAAATTGTCCAATATATAATTTATTAATTTATTAAACGTGATATTTGTTGAATATTATAATTGTTTTTAAATCCAATAAAAAAATAATTTTCAAAAATATATAAAAATATAAAATCATTTTAAAAAATATAAAGATTTGTGTTTATTGTTAGGCCTTAATACCAACACATATGTCAATTTATTTTTTTATGCAACAAATGGCATCATTTTTTGCAATAAAAGCCTAAATTTAATTTTTTCATAAATTTTGTTTGGATCTAAAAAGTATTTTACAATTAAAAATAGGCATTTTGCAAACAACAAATTTAAAAATGTATTGATCGATGAAAACTGTTAAAAAACAATATTTCATAGATTTTTCTGTGCCCTTACTTAAATTATATTTAAAATTGTTTCAATAATTTATTTATTTAAAACGTAAAAGACGTTTCTTTTTTTGTCTTTATAATTTTTTCGACAATTAAACATAACAAAACGAAGTGCACAAACAAAACAGAAAAAAATCGAACTTTTGGTAAATATTTGGCAATAAATACTAAAAAACATTACATTTAAATATTCTATAATATAATTTTAACTTGATCAACATTCTCAGGAAATTAAAACTTGTTCATTTTTTTAAAAAAATCTCTCTTTCAAATATGAAATAAGAATAATAGTAGTTTCGAACGAGACTATTTTTTTGCAATAACATTTTATCGATATAACCTTATAAATTTTTATCTAACTTTCATAATTTAAAAATTTAAATGCTTACCAAAATTAAAATTTCTTTTGATTTAGTTTATATTTATTTTCTATGCTTTTAAAACAATATTGTGAATCAATTCTAGTTGGTTGTAAGCATTGATATAAAGTAATAAGGGTAATATTTCACTTATAATATAACCTAGCATAACCCAATACTGTCTAATAATTTTAAACTATCCTCCATCGCGTACATTATCTTTTAACTAAATGCAGAAGAAGTTGGCTTTTTTTCCGTGTGAATTTCTATCAAATATTTGTCAATTTATATTTTTCATTTTCAACAATGTATTTATTGTTCTCAAAAAAATTATATTAAAATTTGTCAGAAATACCACAACTTTTTAATAAGGGTCAAGTATATTAATATAATCTGTTTCTTAAACATTAAGGTTTCTTATGGTTGAACCATAGATAAAAAATGACACAACCTAAAGAAAGCCTTTTTTTATCGTCTAGCATCAGTATTTTATAATATAATTTGGCTAACTAATTTAGGTCCTTGTTTAAGAAATAAAAAAATATTAATATATAATACAAAAAAATATTTCACATTAAAGAAAACATTAAGATGGTATTATGTCTTGCTTGATGGGATTTATAGATTCTAAATTTACTATTTTTGAAGTATAACCTAAAATAAAGAAAAACTTTAAAAATATTCTTATATATAAATATTAACAAATTTTCAAACGAGTGTAATGAGATTAAAATAAATATGGATTTATTTAGCAATATTTATAAGATTTTTTGTCGTATTCATTGTAGAATGGTTTTTTTTGTTTGTTTTATAAGTTGAACATATACAATTATTAAAAATTAATTCTACAACTAATAATATAAATTACAAATCAAAGAATGTACATATGTTATGATTTTTATACTTTATGTTATAAATTGTCCTTTAAAGAAAAAAATATTTAGTCACTCGGCAAAAGTCAATGCAACTACCAACTGGTGAGTCAACGAATTTTTCATAAAATTGATTTTCATTTTAATTTTTTTAGATGTTTCTAAGCAACCACCGACAACGTATTTTTTATTACAATATTTTTTTACTTGAATTTTATTTTCCCACTAAATTATATTAAATGTTCAATTTCTATTTCTGAATTACGAATTATCACTCGAATTTGAATCAACCTTTATAATTTAATAAATTAAAAACTCTATTATCTGTTTCATTTTTTAAAAACATAATTTTTATAAAAATTACGATTGAATTGTATTTTTTTTTATTTTTATTCATCTCGGTACTTTAGAATATGCGATAATACTAAATATTTTATTATAATAATTATATTAAAATAAAAATTTTGGTAAATTTGGTGAAAATTAGATCGTTAGACTTGTTTTATGTCCAAATCATAAAACCATTTTTTGTTGTATTAAATGTATGAAATATATTGGAGAAAAAACTTAAGTATTTATGTATAACCAATTTTTTTAAAAAGATGTTCGAATTTATTCGTTTGATTATAATAAATGCATGGGAAGATTATTATAAAAATTTAAGGCACTTAATAAAAAACTGTAGACAATAAATTTGAAATAGTCAATTAATGAAATTAGTATTATATAAGAAAGTATATATAGGTGTTTGTAGATATAATGCCCAATAAAAAACGAATAACACTAATATAAATTTTAGAAAGGTTAACAAAACCAATTTTCGTTAGATAATTTGAAAATACAAAATGTTTACAAGTAAATATTAGAATATAAAATTTTGAACGCATTTTAATATATATTGTTTTTTTGTTGTTAATATTGTTTCTATTACAAACACTATGAAGGTTATTAATGCATAAATATGCACTATTTCCGTTTTTCTAATTATGTATCATCCAATATTATTTAATTTAGAAATACAATCAAAGAATTCTACTATTCATTAACATACACATGAATTAAATTGATGTTATGAAATTCTTTCTTTCCCTATATTTGTATTTACTAATTCAAAGAAAGTGGCGATTATCGACATGAATGATGTGTTAAAATCAACAGATGACTAATTTAAAAGCTAGAAATTCTGATTTAAAATTACATATTTTAAAAATGGCTAATTTCTAGTGAATTAAAATAAATTGATTGATCATTTCTAAAAAGAAATATGAATAACGATGTTAAAAACGATTTTGATACTTTAATAGCAAAAATAACTATAAAAATATAATTTTTTATTGTGCATTTTACATTTAAAAAAGCATTAAGTTATTAATTTTTGTTAATTTGCATATTTTACCTATAATATAATTACATATATTTTACATTTTTGTATCGTATTTATCTGTTGGAATTTTATTGATTTTTGAACAGAGAAATGTCAATATAATGCAGATAATTTTTTTCTATTATTTTTTTATTTATGAATTTGAATATTTAATAATTATATATTTTATTCTATTTTTTTACTTAAATTTTGCATATCTTACCAAATTCAATAAACAGATAATATAACGATTTCATTTTAGAAACACACTTCAAGTTTTAAAATCTTTAAAATTATCCTTTTTATCAATATAAAATTTATCTAATGCACAAAATTTTTTTTGCAAATAAAAATGATGTAAAATTTAATAAAAGCAGATACACCAACAATTTACTTTTTTGTAAATCTTTTGATGTTTAAATTGGCACCCAAAAATGTATATTCAACATTATCCAAAGTATAATTTATATCAACTAAATTTTTAATATAAGTTCTAATTTTGTTTTTTGGATCAATTACGAGAACAGAATTTAGTTTCTCAATCAAAATAATTCCTCTTTTATTGTTGATTACTACTTCAGCACCAGACAACTCGGCTCTGTAAAGATGGGCCATAAAAAGGTCTGGTGTCATATTTCCTTTTAGTTTCTGCATGTATTTGGTATGCTTTTTATTAATTACTAGCATCTCTTCATAGGTACTGTTTGGTTTTCTAAACTTATCTTTCTTGTGCTTTTTTTATTTCTGTATTTGTCGGTTTTTCAACTGGCTTTTGTTTTAAGAATAAAAACGGCGGAATTTCATTTCCCGAGAAGCTTTCGTAATATTCCACTGGTTTAAATGCTGAATTTTTCAAAATAGTGTAATACATACAGGGGTTCATGTTTGTGAAAATCGTTTTATCAATAAGTATTATTAGCAAATGACTGCAGCCATTAAATGTGATTATTGAACTAATATACTGGAAAAATTATATTAAATTAAAATTCACATATATTGGCATGCTATGTCAATAAATCTATTTAAATAATTATTTAAGTTTGTCGAGCTTTAAATTCTATCATTTTTTTAAATTAAAAAAATATCGTATTTTTTATTAATATCAAATAATGAATATGAAATTGAATTAAAACATTTATTTTTTTCATATTAAATAACCCTTGTTAATTTCTAAACATACCAAGAACCTCAAAAAGAGATTGCAAATATATATATTACTCGATTTAATATCTGTTTTTTTAATCATAATATATTTATTTTGTCTAGAATAGTTGTTTTCTGTAAAAAGCTTTTGACGCAATACAGCCTTCAAATACAGAATAAAAATACTTTTTGTTTTTTGCGTTTATTATTATCATTCATATTTGCTGAATAGAAATTTTAATGCCTTTAAATAAGTCTTTATCATAAAAATTGCATTTGTTTTATACTTTAAAGTAAAATATTATCAAGTCATAAATGATTATATATTAAATAATATAAAAACAAAATTTCTAACTCAATTGCGTCTGATATAGATGTACTTTCAGTTATTTATGTAGTAATATAACCAACCATATATATAATAAACAAAAAAAAGTATGTTTGAAATAATATAATAATCATTATTAAGTTCTTAAATTTACATTAAAATCCTAAAGTTATTTTTCTATGATTTTAGTCAAACTATAATAATGCGAATTTTATCATAAATATAAAAAAAAACAATATAGCACCGTTTATTTATACAAAATACCTGCTTTTTACTTCATAATACAAATAAAACAAGAATTACCTGCATAATTTAAAATTGTGTAAAACCAAAAACGAAATGACAAAGCATGTAACTCAGCAATAATGAAATAATAGTTTCGTACTATAAGAAACGAAAAATTTGAAATATCTTGCCCAAGGTTTCTTCTACCAAACTTAAGTAGTTATGATACAGGGACTAAGTTATTTTACTAACCGTTGGGTTTCGGTTGTACGTAACATTGTTTCGGGTTGCATTTATGTTTGAAACTGGTATTATGGTTAATTGAAAAATGAAAATATAAGAAATTAAAAGTAACAAATTTAGGGGCAATAATATATTTATATATCAATTTATAGATTATTTTTTCCAATAAAAAATCTTTTAAAACAACAATGACTTAACATTGAGATGCTGTTATATACCAAATATTGTTTAATACTATATATATTTATCTAATATTTGTATAAGGTTGGTAATGTTAAATATTGAAAATAATTATTATATAAAAAAATTATTTATTTAGAATTAAACAGATTGTTTAATTTTCATTTTAGCCAATCAGATCTTCTCATTTTGATTAAAAATCGTTTTTTATTGATCTTACACAATTATGATAATCAATTCACAAATAAAGATTAACATTTAATATACCAGTAATTAGAAAAAACGTTTTTTTTGTTTTAGGACTAAATAAATGATAATCATATTACTGATTATAGGCAATCACACATTAGATAAAAAAACATCGATCGGTAGTAAATTAAAAGAAAAAAAATTTTTATGTTGTTTTTATTGTCAATTTATTTTCTTGCATAGTATCTAGAATCAATATATATACTATGATCAGCTGTTATTTATATTATGTGTAAAAATAGTATAAAGAAAGCAAAAAATAATTTACGATTATGATTTTTTTGGTTTACATTATTTTTCCATTTATATCTTGTTAAAAACATAATTCTTCTATAGTGAGTTATACTTTCAGTCAAAAATCATCTAATAATACTTTTTATTAAACACAAATAAATTATATAATCGGTAAATATTTATATACATGCATAAATTGTACAATATATTAATAACACTATACAATTGCAATGATAGTTTCGTATAAGATAAACTAAATCCCATTAATAGTGTTTGCTGTCAATTTAAACAATACATTATTTTTAAATATTCTCTAATATGAAAACGGGTACTTAAAGGGAAATAAAAATATAAAAATCTTTATTTTGTGTTATTTTTTTCATTACCAACCATTTAATTGACTTTTTCGATGATTAGATCGATCTGAGAAATAACACTTGTTAATTTTTCGATCTTTTTACAATAGGTTTGTGTATAAAGACAACTGGAAAGAACTTAATAAAAATTTTATATTAGAATCAAGTTTTTCTCCAAAATCGAATTCATTATTTCGTAAATATTTAGTTTTTATTTTTTTTTAGCTTCTTACGTTTATTAATCTGATAAAAATAGAAAAATAAATAGTACTTTTATTTTCTTGTTTTTTTAAAGATTAAGAAACATTATTTATTGTTTAAGTAGTAATTTTTTTAATTTTTTTAGAAGTTTTCTATAATATAAATATATAAATGTAAAATTTGATATATTTGGTTTACAAAAATTTTTGTATTTTCCCTTACTAATTTGAAAAAAAAATCAGTTATTGTCTCTAGTACTGTAAAAATTGTTGCTGTCATTGTAACAATTTTAGTTATAACACCTTTATCCTTTAATGGGATAAATTAATCAAATAAAATTGTTTTGTTTATATTTTATTAGTATTACGCTTCAATCAAATATTTTATTTGTTAAATATAAAAAAAATTAAAAATTAATAAAAAAGACAACGTATCTTAACATATAGAAATTAGAGGATGCAGTAGCAACCGCTCATAATACGTTTTATTCGTTCGCATCCTGTATGACAATAAAAGATTCAAAAAATAATATTGATCAAAACTTTTTTGATGTGCATTTTTCTAAAACTATATAATTAATGATTTGATTACCTTTACTTTAGTATAGTAGACTTATTGAAACATAATCAAGTTTAAATTTTCTTAAAAATAGTAATTTTTGAATTTAAATTTTTATTTTTTTTATAAAATTTGTTCAGGGTACAATTTAAATTTATGAAAAGTGAAATCAATCTAAGGTTTTTGGAACTTTATAATTTTTTTGAATGAATAATAATGCATTTGAAAATTTAAAACTCTTATAAACTTTATACTAGCTATGTTAATAAATATTTTTTTGAAAATTATTTGACATGCATAGAACTTTCTTTTATTCTTGTAAATATGATATGATTTTAAATTAAAACATATTTGAAATGATTATGTATTTCAAAAATATATAAAACAATTTAGGTGAAAAGAATTTTAACAAAGTGTTACACAAGCAACGAATAAAGTTTCTTATAATTTACCATATTTGGTAATTTTCATTAATATTCTAGATTCCATGTTTTGCTGTGTTTATCAGTGTAGTAAAAGATAGTCTATTTATGGAAATGTTTAAATTAGTTATTCAAAAGCTATAAAAGCATTTTAAAATTATAATAATATCAAGAAATGAATAGTTCTTATATTTTTAATAATTTTAAAGATTCAAAGAAAAAAGATTATTTTAGTTTTTCATTGCTTGAAAACTATTTTTCCAAAAAAGAAGTTAGTTGCGGATACCGCACAAAGCGAAATATATGCCTTTTTTTGTTTGTTACACCATATTTGTTTATATTTTTTTCTCAAAATAGTATTTATTAACTGGTTATTATTAATGTTATAATGTTTTCAATGCAAATTAATTTCATTGATTATAAAAATATATTAACCCGCAATTTCTACCTAAAACACTATTAATCATCTTGCAAAAGAAAAAAAATTGACATCAATCAATAAAAACAATTTTTTAAAACTGATTTCATTGATATAAGAGTAATAAAGTTGTTTTAAAAACAGAATGAGGTTAAGAATATACATTTGCTTAAAGGTTTTTTTGTAGTTTCCTAAACGAAATGTCTTTAGTATTTATATTGTTGAAAAATCATGAAAATCAGATTTCTAAAATAATATCAATATATTTAAAAGTCAAACAAAGCAATTTTATTTGACTAAATTTTTATTATTTTTATATGAAAAAGTCGGTTAAAGCTATGAATAAATAAACTATAGATTTAAAACAAATGTTTGTCAGAGAAAAAACTAGTAATATTGTGTAGAAATAAAGTGCATATATTAGATTAATTTTAAAATCTTATAAGTAGCCATCCAAAAATATTATATGTGGATTAAAATTTTTTTTAATAAAGGAATGTAATATATATTATAAGAAATATTAAAATATCAATTTTTTGATTTCTGTTTAGTAGAATGCATATTTTTCTTATAATAGTTAATAAAAAAATGTTTTCAGAATTTTATATCGTTTAAAACATATAAATATGTTTTTGCTCCTATATCGAATATTTAGTTGTTTATAGAATTTTTTTACAATTAAAAGCTTTTAAAAACGTGTAATCACCAAAAAATTTCGATGTATATCCAAACTATTTCTATATTACTTTTATAAAATTTTAGGTGCTGATACTACTAAGATAATCCGGTATGTTCACTTCTTAACATAACAAAGCTATATATACTCGTTTTCAAAGGTACATAAAAGCAAATACAACAGTTACTGAACATTAAATATTTACTGTTCTATTCTTAATAATCATGGTTTATTTTGTTGATTATATTGATATACCATAAAACTATCAGAAATACAAAGTTTCTTATATTTTCACTTATCTGTTTATGTTACATATAGTATTGCCCACGTTTACTATAGTAATTCATAATTTTCTATGCCATTAAAAATAAATTATCCATGTATGATATTTTTGTTTTCATATCAGTATATACTATAAAAAAACAATGTAATATTCTAATGGCATAAAATCTTGCTTTCGATGCAAAGTTTAATGGATCAAGTATTGACGTATACTTTATTTTTCAATCATAGCATAATATGTATATTTAATAGAAAAAGAATGGTATTAAATAATGTGAAATATGTTATTTTGTTGCGTATGACAACATTAAAACAAAGTAAATTTTTTCCAAGCTGCTAAAATATTTGCGCTTTATAATATTAATGCATTGTAAATAAAATAACAATTTTTGATCAAAACAAACAAGTTACAACAAAATATATATCTTTTAGTATGAATTTAATGAATCGAACGCCTGTATTTATTATTAAAAAACTCTGGCTAAAAATTGTTAAAGTACATCTATTAAATAATTGGAATAAGATAATCAGAAAAAAATATTTGTAAAAAATGAGGTAAACAAAAAAATGTGGCTATGACTAAGTAAAGAATGTAAAAACTGTTTATAAGTGTCTAAATCAGTTGTCTTAAATTTTTATTTAGTAATAGAAATAATATAGTGTATATTAAATTTTTATATTCAATTTGAAATAGTACTGCCATTATAAATTCATTTTGAGATCATATGCCATATTTTATATACAAGTGTGATTTTTTCAGACACAAAAAAATTCTAGCAGATTTAACTAAAAGGTAAAAAAAACGAGAAATTTACAATGAAAAAATAGCAAAAGTATTAGTATATTTAACAATTTCACATTTTTATATCAATATGACTATTTTTAAGTGTGTAATTTTACTGTTTTGTATAAATAAATTGAAATATAATAAAAAATAAAAATTTATGTGTTCTTTTTTAGACTAACATTCCACCTTTAACAAGAATAGTATATTAGTTTTAGAAATTATTGGTATATAAATTAAATTAAATATTTATAAGTCAAAAATTTACTATGTGAATCATCTTAAAATGTTAAATTGGAACATTTGCTCATGATCTTTGTTGTTTAAGAAAAGATCAATGCAACTACGTGTTTTATATATTCATATTATGAATTTTATGATTGAACCTCATGGAAAACATTAATGAAAAACAAGACAACGATTTAGATGCATGGAAAATGGTATAATGGAAAAACCTATTGTGATACGATACTTATAATTTAAACAAATCCTGCTTTCCAAATAAAACTTTATTTTGCTATATTTGCGAAATTGTCATCTTTTGCGTAAGAGTATGTCACATTTCAAATGTAATTTTTTTAAAATAAAGTTCGCATCATCAAGAACTATTAATTTATATTAAATTAGTAAGAATTTGTAAAAAAATTGTTATGTTTTTGAGTTTTTTATATTGCTTAATTTTAGTTTGGAATGAGATCTATAGTTATGGCATTACAATTGTATCTTTAATTTTTATAAATAGATATGTTTTAAAATATAAAAAAAATGTTTTTTGTGTATTTTGCGAAATATTTAAGTGAATAAAGATGGTGATAAAAATTTCGTAAAATATTATTGCGTTAATTATGTGTTCTTTATTAAAGTGTTAATGTAAAAATAGTCATGGTAATTTTGAAGGTGGAAATTTATAATTTTAAAAAAATTTTGTAAAATTTGTATATTAAATTTTTTATTAATTCATTTATAAATTTTCGATAAAAGAAAACAACAAATAAAAACAATTAAAATTTCCCAATACCTTCTTTTATTTTAAATTTTTATGTAATATTTACTTGATAATCTTGAAATTGTTTTTTAAGGATATTTCCAATATAAGTAAATGATTAAGTGATTATTGCGACAGAGACTTAAAAATCTTAAAAATTAAATAGAACAGGTGATGTGATTATAATTGCAAATAATTTGACAAACGAACATTTTTTTTGATTAGGATTTCTATTATATAAATCTTTTATAGTGCATCCATTCTATCGTTGATATAATTGTAGATATTAATGATATCAGGATGTTTCTCGTTTGACAAAACGATAGCAGGATCGCATTTTCTGAACAAATTACCCAAAATTGATTGCTGAAACCTGTCAGCACTGAATAAGAAATTGAACAGATATTTTTTGATGGTGTCGATGTACTGCATGTTATATTGTGCAGACACGCAGCTTAAGATGGCAACATACAATTTGTAAAAAGTTTTTTGACACGGTTGAAGATCACAATCATCGAATGTTATTTCATGTTTGTATCTACATAAGATGCTAACGAAACTGGCGATATAAATCTTAACTATGTGTGATTCTTCGAAGGTATCAGGTTTGTAGTTGTAACAAAGTACGGATATGAAATATTCGCACATGTGTGAGATTGTATTGTCAGGGAGGTTATCATCTTTTTTTACTAAAACGAGGAACAGGGCGACTATATTTAAATTGTACTTTGTATAATTTGATACATCAAGTTTATGTAAGAACTCATTAATAAAGAGATGTGTTTGTGTGTCTATTGTTCTGTAAAACAAGAAATCCAATGTTTTTTTTCTTCTTGATATTATAGGAAAACTGTCATTGTTATCTATATCTTGCAAGAACATGTCTATAAAGTATTCACGATGAGTTTGAGACAAATTTTTGTTAGAAAACTTGTCAAACATGAACTTTTCACAAAAAAGAACAAGATCTTGTCTGTTCATTTTTTTAAGCGAGTGTATGTAAATTTTTATGTAATCGTAGTGGTTGTCTATATTTTTGAGGTATTTGTTGTTAAATATGAGTTCTGCGTAGTCTTCTATGAATTGTGGTAGACATGCTATTGTTATCATTTTATTCCAATCTATTTTCAAAACAAAATTTTTCAAAATTTTTATTATATTGTATGCGTCGTAGCAAGTTGACATGTCGCAGTAAAAGATGTTCATGTCGAATGCATCTTTTTCAGCCAAAGGTAGGAGGAAATCTATGAACCTGTATTTTTTTTCGAGAAACCTGTTGTATATTGTTGCCCATTCGTTGTGTGATATTGTTGGTGGGATTTCTGGATTGATATTAGATATAATTTTTATTATTTCGTCGTAGTCGAATATTCTTGAACCTAAATTGTATGCAGCTTCGAAGTATATGTATATTATGTCTAGGATGCTAACGAGGGCAACGAACTCTTCGTAAACTGTTTTTTTATTGCATATTACTTGTACAACAAAATCCAAACCTTTTTTGAAAGTGCCAGCGGATATTTTGAGCGATTTTTTGTCATCTTTGCAAAAAGACACAAAAACCTTGATAGAATCTACCAAGTTGTCTACATCATCTAACGACAAAAAAGCGTAATTATGAGGATTTCTTAATATCTGTACAAGATACGATGATAGAGATGCTAAATAATCAAATTTTTCTTTAAAAAAACTTTTATCATGTATTACTAGAGCTTTAATAGCTTCACAACAGCTAACCACACTTTTTTCTAAAAAATTCTGTGTTACGTACTGAGTTGTTCTTTGAAAGATAGGCACCATCTGCTTGTATGCGATTTCGTTGTTATCTAACAAATTAAAAAGCAAAATAATTTCGTGCATGGTAACTTTTTTATGAAACATACTTGACATAACTTCTTGATAGTACTTAAAAATCTGAGAGAAGCTAAAAATTTTTCTCAAGGATATTATTTCATTTTTGGTAAATTTTATTTGATTGAACGAGTGTATGAAAACTTTCAATGAAATTTTTTCACAATCTAAGTAGTTAAGCATATCATGAATTATTTTTTTTACACTGATTAGATGATATTTTATTTTAGTTTTGTATTTAAGCTGGAGATTGAATAAGCTTAGTGCAACCTCATCGTCTACAAAATTTGCGTTTGGCTTGAGTTGTAAGAGCAAGTAAATTGATATATATGTATCTTTTAGGTTGCATATTGAAAGTACCCATAGCTTGAGTTCAGCAGGATTTGTGGTGTCTATTTTCTGTAAGTGAGATTTTATTATGTTTTCATAGTCGTGTTTTAAGAAAAAATCTTTGTTGTATAAGTCGTCCATATATCGATATATCTATTTTATTTGTTTTTGTTGTTTTTTAATTTCGTTTCATGTAGTTTTGTATTTTTGGTAATTTTTATTGTAATTTTGTTTCACCTTTAACAAATACTGTCAAAATAAAAAAAAAGTGTGAATATTGAGTATCTAATATGATAAAGATGTATAAATATAGTTTATTTAAATAGAATATTATTATATTGTGTTTATTCCGATAAATAAAAATAGGTTATTAATTCTATTAAGATAGATGTAAAACATTAATGTTTATTTGCGATGAGATAACAAGATTTTTATGATATTATAAAAAAAATTATAAAATGAATGTAATAAGAAAAATAAATACTATATATTGATATGGAGTATGTATATGTTTACAATCTGTCAAAAATATTAAAAGTTTAAATTGAATATGTGACGAATAATTATAATAATAATGATGATTATA
>AFBI03000009.1:94641-216649 GCA_000230595.3 Edhazardia aedis USNM 41457
ATTACTACTATTATTAATATTACTACTATTATTAATATTACTACTATTATTATAGTTATTACTATTGCTATTAATACTATTACTATTATTGATATTACTACTATTATTAATATTACTACTATTGTTATTATTACTACTAATATTATTATTATTATTATTACTGCTACTATTGTTATTAATAATTCTTTGATTAGATGCTTCGATTTCAATATATGGTTGATTATCTATTATTTGTGCGCTTTCCTCTCTTAAATTAGAATTCTCAGCGATTCTATCAGAATTACCAGACACACTTTCAATATTTTCACTAACAATATTTTCTGCATTAAAAAAAGTTTCATTCTGTTCTCCCTCTTCATTTTCTTCATTATCCTCGCTTATTACTCTTCCATTCTTTTCTCTTTTCTTTCTCGTGTCTTTTTTCTTTGCATTTCCCATACTTATACTATGTTTTCTTTCTTTAGGGGTTGCACACGAATGTGAGTTATTAACTAAATATAAGGCTTTTTTTTCACCAGTAATCAATATTTCTTCATCACAACTTCTTTGCTTTAGCACTAAGCTATCAACTGTAGTATTACTATTGCTGTCATTTATATTATCACTACTCATACTACTGCTATCTATTAAGGTATTAGAATTACTTTCTGTTTCACTACTATCTTTATACTGTTTATGCATCTCAAATTCAACACCCGTCTCATCACACTTTTTCACTAAATTCTTGCTCTCCTCATTTTCTACCGCAAATTCATTTTCCACTACACAGTTCATAAAGCTTTTATTAGACTCATTCACATTTGATATTTCAACATTCTTCATTTACTAGCCAATCAAACATTTTTGGATTATATAAAAAAAAATTTTCCAGATTTTTCGCGAATTTTCGAGAAAAAAATTATTGTTTTATATTTACAAAAAAATTATTAAAAATACTCGTAGAATCAATTATTTCAAACAAATATAATAATACTTCAGATTTTCTACAATTTTTGACTATTTAGTGCCACTTAGAGCTATCAAAATTTATACTATTTGTGATCAATAATAATTTGCATTATTCATAATTCCTTATAGTTATTAAAATTTGTACTTTTTAGGATCAATAATGCTTTCGATCATTATAATTTACTTGCAGCTATTAAAATTTATTTATTTGCAACCACTAAAAATTTGAATTATTCATAATTTCTTATAGTTATTAGAATTTATTTCTTTCCGACCACTAAAAATAAAACTATATAGTGTTATTAAATTTTAATATATTCAAATTTTATAAAACTACTGTCAGCTATTCAAACTAATCATCACTATTTCAAAAAAATCAAGTAAAATTTCTTTCTAAACATATATATATATATGTATCTAACAATAATATATACCTTTCATAAAATGATTATTGTTCTTATTATTAACTCTACTTTTCTATTTTGATTAGTTTGATTAATATTTATCAAAAATAAATAAATCGCTATGTATTTTATTTAGTTATACAAAAGAACCTTTCTTACACTCTAAATCAGGTTTTTTATTTTTTTATTAAACCTATGAAATTTTATTAGCAATTAAAAAATGATAATTGGATAATTAATATGTATACAAATATATAACATTCATATTTCTCTTCGATTTAATGAACAACTACAAAAATCAAGTAAATTATTTAACAAATTATTATATGGGTATTCTTTACTTAAAATTTATTATAAACTACCCATAGCAAATTTATACATTTTTAAAAAAACAAAAAAATAATTCTTTCAAAATCCACAGTAAACTCGAATTCTATTATAAATAAACATTTTGCTTGAGATATTTCTTTGATTAAAATATAATCGTTGTAAATATAATCACATATATTTTATAAAAAACAATCTAACTATATTGCTTTAATATTTTAATTGAATATATTTTTATAAAAATATTAATATGTTGAACATATTATAACTTTTCATATTTTTTTCTTTATGTAATAATTGATTCACCAATAAATCAGAACAATAAAAAAACATTTTTTATCATATTTAGTAATACTAGAAATAATAAAATAAAGTAAAAAAATTATTTTCAATTTTGTTTATCATTTTTTAAAATAATAATTTTTAAAGACTTTTTTAAACTGAAACTTCATAATTGAACCCATATATTAATTCTAATCAATTCTAAAAATCAATCTTTTATTGTGCTCAGTGTCTAAATCTACTTAAATGGTGTCTTTGGAGTATGAACACAAGTGACGACAAGGCAGTTGACTTGATGGCAAGTCTACCATAAAAATAAATTATTAGTAGAAATTTGTTGTTGGAAGATTAAGCTTTTGACAGTTTTATTCTAGCATAGTTATCTTTGTTTTTCTCTTTCAATAGTTTGATTCTTCTTCTTTCATCTTATCCTTTTCTTAAGATGCATTAAATTTCAAACTATTAGGTTTGGCTGAAAAAAAGTATGATCGACTATGAGGATCACTACATAGCAACTATATTTGTTTTCTATATCAATATTTATGTTTATTCTCTCCTATCTTATCTTTCAATTAATGTATATTCAAGATCAATATATAAAATATGTATGGAAAAAAATATATGATCAACTTTGTAGATCACAACATAGTTAATGTCTCTAAAGAATTTGATATTTTGATAAGAAATTTTTATAAGAAACAAATTACACTTACATAGAACATCAACACGATTAGCCTCCAAATAAAATACAATTCTCTTATTTTTTAATTCACAATTTTTCCGCATTGTAAATATATATATTGTTAAAAAACAATTTTTATATTATTAAATGCGATTTCAAATAATTTTTAAATGTTTATATAAATCTCATAATATATTTTTTTCGTGTAATTTTGATTTTTTTAGTATAAAATATATATTTATGCATTAAGTATTGTGTTGTAGTTCATAATTTACAATTTTGAATTTTTCTCATTTATATTTATATTCCAAATAACATATTTAATTTTTAATAAATTAAATAATCGAAGAATAAAAAATTCTTGTTTATATAATAATCTTAATCCTTTTGACAAAAACATCATCTCATTTTTTGCATTACATTTCACTATATAAAGCACCTTTATTTATATGTCATTTTGCAATAATTAAAAAATTGATAAAGATCTAATGTAAATGTATCTTTTGGAATATATCTGAAACATTTTTACCTAGAATTTATTTCTATGTTTTTTCACATAAAAATATACTTGATATTTCATTACTATTAAATCTTAAAAAAAATATTACAATAACAAAGACACTAATTACACACTCAAAAAGGGCTTCTTTTTCGTAAATTTTTTCTATGATAAAGTTTTATATTAAATTTGTGTTAGAAATTTTACGGCAAAAATGAAGAAGATGATAAGAAAATCGAGCAAGGCTTCGACGGCAACAACAGCACTTACAAAAAGTATGACGGACAAACCAGAATTTATAAACAAAAAATGCGTAACTAAGCGTCTTATTCAACACCTAAAAATCATAAATCATAGAGTTTTTTTTCTTTTTTACAAAAAATAAATCTTAGTAATGTCTATTGTATTTACAGTAGTATGTTTTTCTTTCTATTTTTTAAAATATATTTGAAAAATAAAAAATTTTTAAATGATTTCAACATAATTTTTAAGCAAGGCTTTTAATTAGTGCTCAATAATATTAAAAAATTGTATTTTTTTATGTTATATATAAACTAATTGTTAATATGATTAAAGTAGTTATCAAAACTGACATATATTGCGAGTATGAAACCATAAAATTTTGTTGTTGAAATTAATCGGTAAAAATATTTTTCACACATTGATCTTGATATGTATAGCACTCGTAAATAATTTAATTATTATCTTTAGGAAATTTTTTATATTTTTAATTCGTATTCTTTTTCGGCATCTATCAAAACTAAATGTAATGCTTTTATGAATAGTCCGGAGCAATTACCAGTAAACTTAAATTATCAAGATCAGTGGTTTATAATAATTTTTTATAAAGAATTATGTGTTGAAATAAAAAAAATAAATAGAACAGTTAGTCAATTTCGATCATGAAACCATAATATTACCATAATAAATTTGATATTTTTTATTATTATTTATATTAAGCATTAGAGAAAATTACAACAATAATATAGTCGTGATCATAATTCTATATAACAAATAAGGGTTGACGTATTGACTTTCTGCTTTTTGAATATATCTATAATCACAAGTTAGACATTAAACTTTGACTTTGATTTTTTTTGACATTGAAAAAAATCAATTTTCATCAAATTTCATATTTTAAAAGAATTGATATTGTTACAATTTATATTAACAATTTATTATGTTGTATTTTAAAAAAATGAAAATTGCAAAAATACCAAATAATGTTACAATAGAAAAATAACCTAATCTATTAAATTTTCATGATATATTACAATAAATTTAACAAGATCTAATAAATGTCACATTATTCTATTTTTTTTCATCAATGTCACATGAGACGATAAAGTTGTAATGTGAATTTATTTCAGTTATATTTACAAAAAAATATTCGAGTGTGTTAAAAGAAGAGAAATAAGTTGTAAATATTTTATGGTTAATTTTATAAAATATGTTCATATGATACATATACCTAAAAATTAATAATACAGTATATACAAAAAAAATATTCGATTGAGATTGTATTATTAAAGATATTTTTCTTTATCTAATAAAATATAAGGCTCTAATATATGATTTTAAATCATTAGATTTTTTTATATAATTGCTGCATTTTTATGCATTCATCCTTTAAACTTTATATCCTCACAAGAAAAATACTTATTTTTAAAATTAGATTAGCATTTTAAAAAAAAAGTATTTGCATATAAATATTTGACGGTTTTTACAAATAAGAAAAGAACAGCATAGAAATTTCATAAGGTTAAGCTGTTTTTGCATTCTATTAATTACCATTTTGTGCAGTTGAAAGTTTTTAAATTGTTTTAGGTTCTATTGCTGCAATTGATCATCACAAAATGTAAATTCTTATAAACCATTTGCCATTTACTATGTTTAAAGGTTATGACAACTTAAACAAGCAAAAAATTGCACAAAAACACATTTATTTATTCTATGATATATCTTAATAGTGTAAAAGGTTTTTTCTTGGTTTTAGAATGATATTTTTGGCTAAAAATAGTTTTACATTGAACTTATAAATAGAATGCGATATTGTTTCTAAAAATTGATTTTGATTTTGTTTTGATTTTATTTAATGCAAAATCCTTGAACGAAAGTTATATGTTTTCACATTGTAGAAAAATTTTAAGTTGATGATAATTTTAGGTTTTAATAAAGCTAAAAAAAATACAAAATTTCTTAAACTAACATTGAAAAACTTTAACAAAATAAAAAATTTTAGTGTAGTTCTAAAGTCTAAATATAAAAAATAATATTATGTTTCTATATAGGTAAATTTTATTTGTATTCATGCTACGTTTTTAGCTTTTTTTTTACCTAACTATACTTGTATTGATTGAAAAAATTTACAAATATCAAAACTAAAATTTTGTTGTGATTGAGCATACGATGTAAAAAAAAGCATTTTAAAAAAATCGTTAAAATAAACATGTAGAAAAAAGGGTAAAATTGGTAAAAGAACGAAAACGGTGATATTTTCGGTAAAAAAATTTTGTTATTTTTCTTTGACAAAAAATATTGAAATATAGTACAAATATAAGAAATTAATTTAACAGCTCTAAAACATAGAAGCACAGTAATATATATAATGAATTTTAAAAATGTAATTTCTTAAATAATATTCTGATTTATCTGCTAATTGTGGTTCATGATCACTAATTTATAATTTCGGAATGTGTTTTTTCGAACAAATTAGTTGGAAAACGGAAGTATTTTTACTAGACCAAATATTACGAATTGAGACAGTCGACCTATCACTTATTTACATTTAAGGATGGTGCGTTGTTTTTTATATATTGTACATTTTCTAAAGCTTTTTTATATGTTACACAAGACTTTATGTTTAAAAACATATTTAAATCATAAAAAATATAAAAACTGCTAAATTTTTAAAAAAAATTTATTCAATCTCTTTATTTTTTTTAAGTGCAAAAATTCAAAAAGAAACACACATTCAATAATTGCAATCATATTACTCTGCAAAAATAGTATTTCATAAAAATGTGACAATCATTAGTGATTCTCTAGAATAATTTTAGGAAACAGAGATCAATCCATTATTTTAGTGCAAAATTGCCTCAGAAAAAATATAGAGGAATAATTCAAAGGTATTTATGTGCCAAAGTAACAAATTTGTGATATAAATAAAATTCGTTCTTTTTGGTCGTCAGCTCATGATCCTCTTCAATGTTTTTTTGTTCATTCAGAATTAAAGATAGATATATATTGTAGCAGATCATTAATCGTCTTAGAAAATTAATGCTTTCATAAAAATAATTTTGTGAAATTAACCAGAACGATCCAATCGTTATTCAAGCTAAAAATCATGAACGAAATCAATAATTTAAATAAGTATACTTATAAATACCACAAAAAAGGTGGTCACAGAGAAAAAATTATAAAAGAAATAATGTTTATATACGAAAAATTACGACCAATTCAAAAATTAATAAAAAAGAAATGCTTAGTAATCCTTCGCTCTATCATTTCTATATTTTATTTTCACATTTATGTCACAAGTTCCGCAATAATATTGTTATTTTTTCGCGTCTATTTTGTATTGAGTTTTTCTATTTCTTTTGTAATAATACTTCATCTCAAAAGATCTAATTAATTTTCTATATTTTATATTTTTAAATCCTTTGATGCTCAAATCATATAGAATTTCTATTTTATTTTTTGTTTTAGAGTAAAAATCAATTTTGTAAAAAATTATATGCTAAAACTTCGTTATAACGGCTAATAAACCAACAATGAGCAATTAATTGCAGAAAAGTAAAAAGTGATAGTCTCTTTTATTAAAATACTAATCAAATCGATCGTATATACATATAAAGGAATCATAATAAGAAGCACTTTACTACATAAGTGGTCAAAGTATTGTTTGAAAAAATATTTAAGCATTTTTCAATCCTCTTTTAGTGATTTCTTAAATCAACAAAATGCTATTAATGTTAAAGCAAAATTTTTTTTTAAACACTACCAGTAGACAATCTTATTGAAAACTACTTTTTTTGTTTGACTTAAATACATTATAGCAATAAATATCAATAGAAAATATGTTCAATTTGGATCAAATTCATGTTCAAATATCATTTCAAATACACAAAATGTTAATGAAAGTATTCTTAGAATATTATAGATTTTTTTTGCTAACTATAATGGAAAGATGTATCTATGTTGGCTTTCACATTGTATTATTATATTTTTTTATTGTTTTTAATATTTTTTATATTAATTAGAATATTATTTAAAAGTTACAATTAAATAAATAAAAAGAAAAACTTTATAGATATATTTGCCTTGGAAAATATTTTATGTCCAATTAAATATAAAATTTTTATTGGTCATTTTTAATTTTTATCTTTGAATAATGCGCAAAAATTTAATAAAAATTGAGACAAATTGATTAAGTATGTTTTGATGATTTAAGTTTGTTGGTTTTGTTATGTAATAATATTGTTATATGAAACATCTTTATTATGAGAATCATGTTGGCGCAGCTTATCTAGCAAAAGTTTATAAAAAATTTATATTTAAATGTATATGCTTAAAAAGCAACTAATATTTGTTTTGTCGAATTTTCCTAATCGCACTTTATCTAACAATCTATTATAAGGCTTTAACATTGCATGTTTTTTATATCAAAGTATAAAATTAATGCTTAAAAGTGTTATAGAATAAAACGAAACACATAATTTTAATCGGTAATATAATGCACGACATTTAATAATAAAGAATTGACATGCTAAAAAGCATAGTTCTGATTCATTTTTCCAACTTACCCTTGCACTACAAAATTAATAAACATGGATGTAAGAAACTAATGAGCTCTATGTCAAACATAAAAAATTCAAATTTAAGCTCGATATTAAGATTTCATTGAATTTAGATTGTATATTGCGCAATATAGTAAAATACATTCTGATGGCATAGTTTGGTAAAATATAACAAATTAAATTCACTAAAAGTATGTCAAATTTTTTATACAAGTATTAATGTTTATGTTATAATTTAATTTTTATGTTTTCGATCAAATACTTTCCGCAAAAAATTTAAACAAACTACAATTGTGTAAATATTTGTATTCTATGAAATAAATGATCAAGTATAAAATTGATGTCAAAATATTTTTTTAAAAAAAATCTAAGCTCGTGTTGTATGCCAACATTTGAGGGGGAAAACTAAATTAAATATATTTTTTTATGGTAATTTATTCTAGATTGATATTGAACCAATTTTTTATATAATTTGAACTGATTCGACATAATTCAATACAAATTGATATAATTACCACAAACGAAATGCAATAAAAAAGTTATGCTAAAAATATAAAAGTATTCTTGTTTGAAAATAATAATAAATAAATGTTCGATAATAATTCTTCCGATTTTTAAACAATAAATTTACAAATAACTACAATTATCCATATAATAATAGAAGTAAAACCAGTTCTGTTATTGAACTATATTTAAAAAATAAATGGATATAAGATAGATACAGTGTTTTGTTTGTTTAATAAACCAAATAAAATGATTTAGAAACAAATTTTTTAAGTATTGCAAAATTACAAATTTTTAAACCATTTATGCAATTTCACTTAATTATATTGGCTGAATTAAGATTATTGTGAACGATATTGCCTATAAAGATTGTACGTCTGAAAATTATTGAAATAAATTTAGGAATAATATTATTTTCTTGGACAATAAGTAATCACATAATTAATTTTAATTTAATCATTTTATAAAGTAAATGAATGTAAATATTATGTTTGGGTCGATCATTTACTAAAAGGTTTTTTATTTCAGGGTCGTTTTTACTCATACAGGTTATTTCCAGTATGTATGTATGTTGAAAAATTATAACGGTAATCATGTCTGTTATTTATATGTGAAAATTAAAATAGTAAATGACATATTTTTTGGGAAAATTCCAGGAAAGGTGTATGAATATGAGATTAATACCAACTTTTAGTGGCCTAATTGATTACTACTGTTAATTTATTTTCATTTTTTTTCTAACTTACAATATTTTAAAAAAATTATCACCAAGCCTAATAGCCTTGTGCTTTAGAAGAAAAAAGGTTATTCCTCAATATAAACTAAGGTATCATATTAAAGAATTCATCAAGAAAATAGAAACCTCTGCTTTTTCAAATACCATATTACTTATCCCTATAAATTTGAAATTTTTTTTGTTTTACCGCAAGGTGTATTGAGAAAAAGATGTTTTAGGCGTTTTTTTGTATTTTGTATAAAAATTAGGTGTTATTTATGATGAAGAAACATAAAATCAATGCAAAATAGTTGCTAATGTATACACCTAGTCAATGAAATATCACTACAAAATCACATTAATCAAATGTATTTCAAATTTTAGAATGATGAAAAAACTTTTTAAGGCGAGCGATGAAAAAATTTAAAAAAATTCTTTTAAAAAAACCAAGAGAATAAATCGCAAATAAAAAATTTAAGTGTAGTTGTAGAGATCAAAAATTATCATTTTTTTGCAAATAGTAATCACAAAATTTTTTGGGGAATTTAAGAACTGTCGATTTCTTAAGCTATTATATAAATGATCAAAGCGAAAAAACTTAGTCGTATTTCGTTTTTTATATTACAAATGCTAAATGCAGAAATATGCTCTATCAGTGAAGTTTGTATTTATAGTTAAAATACGGGCCAGATTCACAATTTTGATTAAAAATGTTTTTGGTTATCATTGAATTACTCTTCATTAAAAAATTTGAATGTTTCCTTGTCTTAAAAAAATCTTAGTCGAAAACCAACCAGTTTTTCATTAGGAAAATCCTTGTATATCCAAAACAAACAGTTCGTAAATTTTTTATATGACATAATTAATAATAATGTAACAAACTGCAATACTTAATTAAACAATTCTACTCAATTAAATTATATTTTCGGTTACTTCCATAACTTATCTATGATTTATAGGTATTAGATTATCAAGAGAACAACTCTGCAAATAACTGTAAATTTATCAATATTATAAACATATTCGTATTCTAAAAATTTTATGTTTTCTTTTTTTTATTAAAACAATTTAATCTCTTCATTTTTTGGCTCACCTAATATTGTATTCTAATCCTATTGGCTTTTGTTACTTATAATATATTTAGTTATATTTTAACAACAGCTGAATTAAATTCAGGAAATATAGCATCCGATTCACATGATTATAATTTATTAAATTTTACTACATTTAAGTTGTTATTTTTTTTATAACATTGATGGATTATGTTTTAACATGAAATGATCAGATATGAAAAAAAGAGATACTCTAAAATCATAAGTGTGTGTATCAGAAAATATAAATCAGTGTTCTTATTTTTTTTTCGAGTATCCTTCTTAGATGCGCAAATTATTTTTAGTGCAACAATTATTAATTTTTTTAGGCAATATGTAGCTAATTTAATTTTTTCTTTTGAATAAACCAAAAGAATTATAATAATTAAAATTATTGATTATTCGGATTCTGCATAATTCTATGTTTTAACCTTTTGGATATAGATAATTTTGTCTGTAATGTGTTTTACATTTCGGATATATTCATATTTATTTTTATTGTAACACGATACTATTTTGTTTTTTTCGCATCGAAGTGAAATAAAAATTTTTTAAAGAAACCATTGCAAACAATTTTAATCATTTATCGACATAATTTGTGCGCTCTAAATAATGTATAAACCAGAAAAATCAAGTTATTTGAATATAGATTATATGTAAATATATCAAATTATTTATAATAAAATAAGCTTAGTTTTGTTTTCAGTGATGTGAGAACATACCTTGAACTTGCCAATTTCAGTTCTTTAATTTGTAATAACTTCTTAATCTGTGTATGATTTCGGTTGAATACATAAATCGAAGTTGGGTTGAATACCTGCGTTTAGTTAAGTATATACTGATTTAGAATCGTTATTTTTGTTAATGAAGGTAAAACGATTTGTATTAAAAATGTTATTTCTTCAAAAGAAGACATTTTTAATATATATTTAGTCAGTTTAAATATATAATCAATAAAAAAACACCATCTAATTTTTAAAAATCAACTAGTTATCGTTACTAATATATAAAAATATTATGATTACTGTGCAATCAAATTATAATACAAAAAAAATGTTTATAGATAAACATAAAATGTAAAATTATATAAAAAAAATTATTTTAGACAAACAAATTACAAAAAAAACCAAATAATTCTTTGATAAAAAGACAAACACAAATGAACAATTACAATGATTATAATATTTCTTATAATGAAAACATCAATTTAAACTATTTGCAATTTAAATTTTTTTTAAATTACATTGAAAATAACTATTTTTGTTTTTTTTGGGTTGACGATTCCTCTTAAATAGGTTCTTGTACAGAAAAAATATTTGATTTAATGGTTATATATAATTAAATAGTTTTTTAAATTACAACTAAAAGGGATTTTTGGTTTCAATCATTTTGTAAATTACAGGAAATCAATAAAAATTATAACAAAATAGATATATTTTTCTTTTTTTTTACCTATGTAAGTATCTCAAAGCGAATTTTCATAGAATTCATTGCTACTGTAGAATATCTTCATTAATGTTTAAATAATATACTCGAGTAAATAAAAGGTTTATTCCAATAAATTTTATCTCAATATGGTGTCAGACTTATGTGCATCAACATAGGTTATTTAAGATAACACAAATTCTTTATTTGTGTGATTTCGCTCCGGTGATTTCAATAAAAAAAATCTGTGATATCTTCATCATATGCTAAAAATATATATGCATGTGATTATTTAGTTTTGAAAAAAGTAAAGATAGCAGTGGTAGGGTAAAGCAAATAACTGCATATTTTAATGCTTTATGCAAAAAATATATCTAGGAAAAATTGTATTCCACGTTTCAAATATAGTTTGACAATAATTTATTGATTTTATATATATAGTAATTTTTCTAGTGCATACAAAACATGTAATACAATTTTTTACACTTCTATGTGTTTTTTGAAAAATATGTCTTAGATGTCTTATTTTAGTGTGTTTTGGGTTAAAATAAGTAGCTGTAACATCAAAGATGCTATTTAACTTGTTTTCATAAAAAGTTTATGATTGTTTAGAATAAATACTTCAATAAATTTACACTTTTTTAAACAACAGCTAAAATGTAAGCTAAAAAAATAGTACCAGATTTTTTGTCATTTTTATTCACTTCGGTAGCAATTAAGACACTGATTTCAAAATAATCTACTCAAAAACAGGTGCATATCTTAAAATCTTATATAATATTTATAAACTTTGTTAAAACAAAAAAAGCGATATTAATCGTTTGTGGAATAAACCAACAAAAAAAATAAATGATGTTTTTCTGGTTAAGTCCCAAATAGATACTTATAATCATTCTTCCACGTTTTCTAATTCCTTATTAAACTTATTTTAGATAATTTTAAAAATATTGAGAAAATAAATAATGATAAGCTGATATTTTTCCATAATTTTTCAACATGGTTTAACAATGGCAGAACTATCATTTATATTAAAAATACTTAAATCCATTAAGAACGAATACAAACGATCATCATTCAAATTTTATTAACTTTATATTTATATCGAATATAAAATCGTTTAAAGTTTTCACTGTAATACTATAGCGACATTAGCGACTCTTTTAAAAATTTACTGTTGAATGAATCGCAGTTAAGAAAATTTCAGAAAAAAAATTGTTTTTTATGCTTATTTATATAATTGTAAAATCTTTATAAACCTTTTGCTATAAAAGCTGCACCAACCACTTATCATATTTATAAAAATTTTATATTATCAAGGATATTAACAGATCAAAAATTCACAAACTTAGCTCTTCAAATCATAGTTAATTCAAATAATTCGAATTTTTTAAAAAATATTATCAATTTTTTTATAAAAATGTGCAATATGAATTTAATATTTAATTTTGCAAAATATATTTGACAGAATAAACACGGTTGATAGATTTTTTTTATATTTATTGCATTGAAAATAATCCAAAATTTTAAAAAACACATTGACAAAATATAAAAAATATCAAAAGAAAATTAAGTACTACTTTTTTAAATGATAATCAACATTTAAAAATCAAAAAAAATGTCGAAATTAAGTAAAATATATAACTACGTGATTTTCAAAGCTTTGTACGAAAAGATTTTACCCTTATTAAAAAATTTTTGTTAAAAATTGTACTTTTAGTATGTTTATGATCGACAGCCTTATGAAAAATGATAAATGCCTATATTTTTATCTCATGTATGTAAAGGATTATTCTTCAATAATTTTATTACATTCAAATAGATAGGAAGTCTGAATTCTGATTTTAAGAGATTTCTTTGTTTCATTGAAGTAATTCAATTTTTTTGTAAAATTAAATATTATAAAAAGGTATTTTTTATTTTACTGATAACATTATCAAAAACTTTGCAAGGTAATTTTTTATTTTAACTGTTATTTGTAGAGAATATATTACACCTTGCCTTCTTATATTTCTCTATCAATTGTCTTTCACTATCAAAAAAATGTAAATTTTAATAATAAATTTCGTAAAAGAAAGCATTAGATATTTTACCAAATCGAATTTTAAAGATTGCAGTTTTTTTGAAATGTTAGTAGTTTAATAAAATACGTTTTACCAATGAAATACTGAGAAAAAATATTTTGTTATAAAAAATGCTTTCTATCTCTTTTATTCATAAATTTTTCTAGATTCAAATTTGTTTTTCAGTATGATTATTATGCTGTAAAATAGTTTTGATTGATTTTTGAAATTTTAGACTATTATAAAATTACATAAAAAATGATAAGAAATCATTTTATATGGTATAAGATAATTGCTAAAAAATAATAAAGAAAATGTCCCATCTTTCACAAAAACAAAAATTATAATCATATTTTTTTTCATCAAATAATACAGCCTTAAAAATTATTTTACTATATTTATCGCATTACTTGTAATAATAGAAAATATTTAAACCAACGTACATTCAAATTTTTAATAAATCAACATACTGTGACAAAAACTAGAATATTTATATATAAAGTTAATACAAATTATAATTTTTTTGCATATATAAAAAGTTGTTACGTTTTTTGATACTAATACGAAAATACAGTTAAATTTAATTATTGTGTTTTTTGTAAATAAAAAAAACTTTGGTTATATTAATTTTGACGTAAAAAAAGTTTGAAACGATGATTTACTTAAATGACCGTAAAACATAAAATTATCTCGTCTATAATGATTTATAACTTTTCGAAAAGATAAAATTGTTAAAAAAAGCTTTTATTCTATTCTTTACAAACAAATATTTTAAAATTTTTTTTTGACAAAGGTTAATTCTTTATATAATACTTATAAAAAGTATTGTATAAAAAAGTTATTACACAAATACAGAAAAATAATGCTTGATATGTTTATAAATTCTAATAAACAAAATTTATAAAATAAAAAATTCAATTACGATCGAGATTACTATTTCTATTAGTGTCTTTTTATATGTATATATCCAGATAAAAAACAAAATTATGCGGATATTTTGTTATTATGGCAATATAATACTGTAATGAGATAGTAATGACATCGGAAAAAAATATATATATATTTCAATTATAATTCTATATCAAAAAATTGTGATATTTTGTTGTGTTTTTTATATCATAATAATTTAGAGAACATACAAAAAATGAAAAGTTAATTGCACATTTATAGAAATTAAAATTTTACTTTTGTTTTTTAATGTGGAATTTTCTGCTACTGTATAGCATATAGAAATGTAATTCGCTCCTTTACGCATTTATAATAGGGAAATAGTGAATTTTTTGTAGTAAACTGCATCTATAAAAAAGTACATTACGTAAATGTTTACCAAGTACAGCTACTTTTGCACTTATTTTTACTACTTCATATACAATAAAAAATATATTTACCATAGACCCGATGGTAAAATTTAAATTATTGAAAGACAGTGATCCCATGTAAATCTCAGACAGAAGACAGCAGGAATGACCCGGTCCAAGTTTTCTAACACAAGTAAACAAAAAAATACTATTATGATAATCAATTAATATACAACATAATCTTCCACATTGCATATTTTCCATCGAATATGCTTGGCGAAAGATAATAATTGCTCATTTTTTATATTATAGAAAGAAAAAAATTTTTATATGCAAAATTAAAGTAAAAAAATCTTTTTAAGAATAGATAAAAAAAATAATCGTGTTTTTATAATTAAGTTCTAGTTTTTATTTATCAAAAGTAAGACTTTATTTTCATATAAAGGGTGAACTTAGCGTTGAAATTATTTAATTGAGATCTTTATACTTGTGATTAAATATTAATCAACTTATAAGCATTTTGAAGATTTCTGAAAAATATACTTATTGAAATTTTTTCTTTTAAAAAATTGTAATAATATTTACTTTAACAAATATTAGAATATTGTATAGATTGATAAAAATATTTTTATTGTATAAATATGGACCTAATATACGCAAAAAGAAAATATACATATTGTTTTTATATTAGAAAGAATATGGCATATTTTATTACATAACTTACAATGAATATATATTTTTCAAATTTCTAGTGTAAAAGATACTAACAAACTTAAAGAATTGTAAAATATTAAAAGTATAAAAATCATCATGTTATAAAATATAAAATGAAATATATAATAACAAAAACAATCATGTTATAAAATAAAAAATGAAATACATAATAATAAAAATCATCATGTTATAAAATAAAAAATGAAATGCATAATAATAAAAATCATCATGTTATAAAATAAAAAATGAAATACATAATAATAAAAACAGAATTAATAAATAATACATTTTTTCCGATTTACGATATTTGAATTAATATATTAATAGATCTCTTGTAAAGTAGTATTAAGCAAAGCTAAAAAAAAACTAAGTGTCTTTTACATCGTTTTCGGAGTATATATATAAATGTTAAATTGGTCAGAGTTAAAAGGCTTTTTTCATAAAACACCGCAGTTTTTTCAAATTAAAATCTTTGCATAAAATTAATAACTATTAAAACAGGCATATCTAGGAAGTTCATCTTTGATTAATAAGATTAAATCTATTGTTTTTATATAAACACAATATTTTGATTCTTTTTGTTAGCATCCATCGATAATGTTGATATTTTTTATAAATATTGGATGTTATTTGCCTCTTGAGATTTTTTAAACTCAGAAATAATATCTAACCTATATTAAACATAAAAAATTTTAATTATTTAAACTAAACAGAAGATTAGCTTTCTTATGCAAATATTATTTTTTTGTGGTTTTTATGAAATGCAATCTTTTCAAAAAATTATTTTGCTTGCTGTTTTGCTGTTTCTAATGTTCTACGAATAGCATTAAGGGTAATATTACATAATATCATAGTGTTTTCTTTACTTTGGAGCTCAAATTGCATTAAATTTACAGTTAAGATACTACTTTTGACGAATTTCTCAAATTTTATACTAAGGAGATTGTGTTTTGCAAACAATTACTGTTTTATGCGTATTTTCAAGCTAATTTAAAAATGTGATATCAAAAAAATCTTAAAAAAATTTTGTTTTGTTAATGCCATCTGAATTTAAAAAAATCAAAACGATTCTTTGTATAGAGATTGCTTATTCGGATTTAAGTATAGTTATTTTCGCTTTATGTCTCATTTTTAATAGTTTAAAGGATTATTATTTAGTAATTTAAGCATCTTTATATAATGTAAAAGAATATGAATATCAATACAATTTATTTTTTTTAAAAAATCAAAAATTAATGTTTTTTAAAAGCTATAGCCATTCTTAATCACAAAAATGCATTTAGACTTGATTAAATAATTATTAAAACATTAAATATCCATTAAATAACATGGTACTGAAGTTCTGTGTGCCAATAAAAATTTTAAATCGGTATTGAATAAAGCGACATATAGTATCTTCCTTCAAAAAAATTTCCCAGAATGAAATTTTCGAAGTATTGATTACAACAGGTCGACTGGTAGTAGTACTTACTGTTTTTGGAACTTGGAACTTAGTAAGAATGAAAGTTATGTTACAAGAAGATCAACGATTTGTTTCTTCAAAATGTCGGTGAACTAGAACAGGCATAAAATTAGCGAATTGATATGAAAATATTTTTTCGCTTTTTCTATTATGTTTTATTTATATTAAAAAATAAAAAAAATATCGGGGCATGAAAGAAAAAAATATTTTAAATTTGCTTTTTTTGATAAAAAGAATATAGTTCATTGTACATAGTATATGTGTATTCTCATATTTGAGTATTTAATAAGATCTTAAGCGATCATTTAGAACCTTGAAATTTTGATATTTTTTAAAAAAATAATATTTCATTGTAATTTAAAACTATTTTAAATAAAAAAATACAAAATTTATGTCTTTAATATATAATATCGAAGAGCAAATTATGTTTTTTATCATATAAAATACTGAGCGTTGTTTCCCTGTTCACAAATGGAAAAATCAATTTTATTTTCATCGTTAGAAGTATATGACAGCAAGTCTTGTGCGTAACTTTTGTAATTCTTTTTTCACAACAATATATCCAGAATCTAAATTTTTTCAAATATTATTTACCCATAAATGGAATAAACGAATAAATGAAAAAAATAAACCAAAGCAAGAGATTCAATCAAAAAATATCACAGGCCATTGATTTTCCGGTAGTAATAGATGGTTCTAAAATAATATATAATAAATTTTGCTATCAAATTATTAATTCTGTTTATATTATTTTCTTTCTGAACTCAAGCGAGCACCAGGCTATTTAGTAACATTTTATATAAAAGAAGTCGATATTTTAAAAGATTTAATGCAATAAAAAGATAAAAAATCGTTAACTAAAATACAGCCCCAATCAAAACAAACGTGAATTCAAATGAATATATTTTTTTCATAGAACGTATTATTGTAATACTATATCATTATTTGTATGTTTTTATTACTGCGTTCTCAATTTTTATTTTTTTTGCAGCACAAAATTTCGTATGTCTTAGTAAAATTTCTGATATTCATAAATTTAAAAACCAAATAATTCATATTCTTCAAAATCTTCTAATTTTTTTGCTTATTGATTCTCCCTCTTTATGTATTTAAAGTGTGTAACTAGCAATAAGATAAACTATTAAATTAACTAAGAAAATCTTTTTGATTATTTTTGTAATATATTTAACATCCAAGCAGACGCCAACAAACAGAAGCGCACGAAACGTATACTTGCATAATCTTTTACTTGTATATATGAAAAAACCAAAATTAAAAGAATTTTTTTTATATGTCATAGATGTTATGATACAGTCTTTTTATGGATAAAAAGATCTTTTGTAACAAAAAAAAACTGATCAATTTATATTATTACTACTAATAAAGCTTTAAAAAATTATCAACAAATCTCAACAAGTAAAAATATCTAATTTTGCGATAAAACCGTGTTTTAATTAAAGAGTTAAATTATACGATAAGATTTAAACAAATAAGATGGTACACAAAATTTAATTTGATCTAATAAATATTATGTATTTTCAGTAAAAAAAAAGAAATGTAAATCAGATTTGATTATATTTAACTCTAAAACATTATAAATAATTAATATTAAAAGAATTTATTTTTATTTTTCATTTTTTTCAGTTTTTACCTTATTTTTATGTTTAAAAATAGAATATCAATATTCTTCACGAAATCGTAATTTGATATAAAAACTAAAAAATATGATAATAATAAAAATCATAGTTTTTTAGTTGTTTTTCGCTGTATTTTCGCTGTATTTTTGCTATGTAATTATCTATTTTGATGTGTTTTCCATAACCATAAAATTTTATAGATTTTTTGAAGTTTTTATCGTTTTTTGATATTAAAGAACTATTTATAGACCTTTATTTCTACCATCTTATCGAAAATATTAAATAATCCTTTTTTAGATTGATTTGTGTATTATTATCAATTTTTTCATTTTTATTTGAAATATGCGTAAAAAACAGAAATCAAATTTTTATAGTTGAAATTTTTAAAAGTATAAAATCGAATTGAAAAAACTATACTGTTTGATCAAGCTTGATCTTGCACCAGAACAGAATAATCATGAAAAATTGCACTTTAAGTCTTTAGTTTAGAGTCTTTTGTCAACAATTTTGTGGATTTTTTATTGATATTTGTCTATAAAAAACAATTCTCTTGTACATTTCCTAAATAAATAAAGCTATTCTATGAAGACAATAGTATATGAGGTGTTATTAAATAAATAACTAAAAAATCTATTTTTTTAGTATTATTGTCATGTCTTCAATATGTTTATATTAGTTGACGCAATCTGACCTTTCGTCATTTTTTTGAAACTTTTTAAGAAAGATTACACAAGAGTGACTTCAAATAGAAAGCTGCAATAACATTAATGTAGCCAATATTATCATATTCTGATTAAAATTTCATTATTTCTAACCGATTAGTCACTAAAAAAACAGTTTCTCCACAAAAATTTAATGTTTATTTTCGAAATATTTTAAACTTATAGTCGTTTACCCTAAAAGGCGTCATTAATCGATTTTTCATTTATAAAAATTAAAACTTAAATTTTTTGATGCTTGGTGAAAATTGAAAAGCTTCAATAGCTTTTTATATAATGTTTAACAGTTTAATTAATGATTCTTTAAACATTTCCAAATTGATAATTCGTACTGAACTCTTGCATGCAATCGCGATTTTGATTTCCAAAACAATTTAAACAGAGGTAGTTTCAAAAATAAATTTTATTTCCCAAATAGTACTACTGATATTTTTTTTTAAAAAAAAAGGAACTTCTTTGTTCAAGATTTTTTAAATATCATAAAATCTATATCGAATAATTCAGACCTTGATATTTTTGGTCGACGGAATCCAAAGAATATTCAAATAGCATAAATAGACAGAATTTTGGGTTTAATATTATTGATGATATATTTAGTTATGTCTTTTTATGGTTTTAGAAATCTAGTTTATTTGACATTAGCACCTGAGCCTATCATCTAGAGTATTTTTTAGATTGTTATAATAATTAAGAATATTTTTCTTAAAATAAATATTAAATAATAAACAAGCATTTTGGATTGCAATTCAGCAGACCATTATCGTTGGTTACAATAATAATAAATTGTTAAAAGCTATTGTTGCAGAAGAACAAGCTCTTTGGTGTTAGCTCAATGTATCATCTGACAAAAAGACACCATAATTACTTTTAATGTGATTTAAAATACACAGCAATGCAAGGAAATATAAACGAACAAAATATGTCAGATGTGTACAATGTCAAATTCCAAATAGAAGAATAATAACATATGATTAAGAATATAATTAAAAAGAATTAGATCTTGAAAAAAAATAAAATACATATAATTTTATTTATATTTTTAACATATGATTAAAATGTTTTAATTATTTGAAATTAATAAATTGGTCAATTTATCCAATAATGATTTAAATAGTGATTGTAAGCCATAGGAGGTGAGAGAAATGAATCCTAAGAATAAATTTAAAATCCTGAAGAAAACTCTCACGGAGCATTAAATAAAACTACCTTAATCAACAATGGCGACAGCAGAAAAAAAACCGATATCGAAATTCTATCAGAAAAATTCGCGATATTTAACATCAAGAACAAAGAAATATTTGATTTGGTTGGTTGAAAATGTGGTATAAATTACCACATAAAACCCTAATTAAATATTCTAATAAAATAAATAATTAGTTTGGAATATAAATTAGTAAATATAATTAATAAAACAACATTTAACATTTTTTTTACAATATAATTTCTAATATACGATATTTCATTGTAGTGAACGTGATTATCAGAGAGATAACAAAAAACACAAAAAGGTATTTAAATTTAAAAAAAATAAAAAAAAGGAAGAAAAGAAATGTTTAATAGATTTAGCAATAGTAATAGTAGTAGTAGTAATATCAATAGTAACAGTAACAACATTAATAATATTAGTGATAAAAATAGGATAAATGGTTATTTTAATGACTTCAAAAATAACAATTTAAATAAATATAATATTAAGGAATGTTTTGGCGTTCTTGGATTTTATTTTAAATATGGTAATGTCCCAGTGTTACAGGACAGAAAACATGAAAAAAGCCAAAAATGGTTACGCCAGTACTAATGCACATTGATGAGTGGAACGAAGAAAAACTCATGAATTATATACAGAGCAGATTATATGAAAACCTTAAGAAACGGTTTAATACATATATTGATGTATAAATTAATTGTTTCAGTGATGTTATCCATGAATTTAAAAAGAAATATATATGAAGAAAACAATAGCTATAATGATTTATATTGAATGTGACTTAAAATAAATAAAAGTTCATATAAAAAGGGGATATTAAATTTTCTTTACGAGATCAAATTTTTAATAAAAAATAAGAATAGTGAAATATGGGAAATAATAAATAATATTATAAAATATTTTTCTAAATTTATGCATAATAAACAAGAAACTATAACACATTGGAATATTTTATTAGAATATACTGAAAAAAATGAATATACAATCAATAGAAAGAGCATTCAATATAATTACATTCAAACTTGACAGAATTTAGCTCAATATATTGAAAATAACAAATATGAAAACAAACAAAACAATATCAATTTTCCAAAAACTTTGGAAAATCGAAAATATCAAAACGATAAAAATAGTTATGATCAAGAGAGTGAAAAAATTCAAAATTACTATTTTTTAAACAATATAAATAACATAGAAATTTTGTGTCTAGATCAGAAACAGATTTTGATACTAAAAATAAAAATTATTTTCTATATAATTCATCTACATTTGTTTAGATGATAAACGACCAAGAATAAAATTGTGATCAAATAATTGTTTGTTTTCAGCTTTACTAGACACTGGGGCCAACACCTCTGCAGTGAGTTTGAAATTCAGTCGAATGAATAAACTAAACTTAAATGTTGTACAATCCAAATTTATCCATGCAAACGGCCACTCTATTTCAGATTGCGCTGTTAAGTTTATAATCAAAAAGAATAAAACTAATTCAATTCAAGAATATGAAATATATGGAAAGTTTTGAATGAACTTAATAAAAATTGTATCATTGGAATGAATGACATAACAAAAATAAAATTATTTGATAAACTGAAACCTACTAATATGATTCAAAAATAAGATAATGGGAAGTTTATTTTATCATTTAAGATAGAGGATACAAAACAATTCGTTTCGAAAATTCCAAAATCAAAATTTTCGATCTTGGTTAGGATAAAACCAAATCAGTTGATGTAGAAAAATAAAAATATCAAAAAAATTACAATAACGTTTTCTATGATGACTGTGGTGAATTCACTTTAACAATAGAACATGAAATAGATTTGTTAGGTGAAGGTTCAAAGATTTATGCGGCAAATTACCAATTACATACAAAAAACTAAATTCATACAAAGAAAGAGATAGGAAACTTAGTTAAAAAAGGTTTTATCGAGCGAGAATTTAGTCTTATTACAAGTCCTGTTGTGCTAGTACCGAAACCAGATTGTACGATCAGATTTTGCATAGATTACAGAATGCCTAATAAACATACAATAAAAAAAGAATATGCGATACCAAGAATGGATGAAACTTTAAATTCATTACAAAGTGCGAAAAATTTTACAACGATTGATTTAGAATCGGGATACCATAGATTCGAATCAAAAAGAAAGATCAAATCAAGATTGTTTTCTCTACAAGAGACGGCACAATTTTACGAAAAAGTATGCCTTTGGATATATTAAATGCACCTCTTATGTTACAAAAAATAATGAACATTGTTTTTAAAGACCAAATATATGACTTTGTCGTAATATATTTAGACGATATTTTGATTTGTTTAAGAACGTCGAAGATCACTGCAAACACGTGAAGATTGTGCCAAAAATTTTAAATCATGTCAGTTTAAAAGCAAAATTTTAAGTGTAAATTTAGAAAAAGTAAAGTCGAATTATTTAGGTTTCAAAGTATGTGATTACTGACTAAGCATTCCATTAAAACAAATAACCAAAGCAATTGAATTTAAAGTACCTAACAAGTCGAAAGAGCTAATAGTTTTTCATGGTTTTACATCGTTCTTTCATCGATTTATTTTAGGATTCACAGGTTTATGTATTCCTTTATACAAAAAACTATCTGATTCAAACTACACTTCAAATAAAATCATTACTTTAAACGATCAAGAAAATTTATCTTTTAGAAATATCCAGTCAGCAATAAAAAATGTAATAGATTTGTCTTACCGAAAATTTCAATGCCTTTTATCACCTAAACAGGTGCTTCAAATTATTATATTCCTGGTGTATTGGGCCAAAAGAAAACTGTTAAAGAAAAAGTGATGTTTTCCTTAAGTAGAAAACTTATGCCAGCTGAAAGAAATTACACAGTAACTGAAAAGATGTTTTTATCTGTTTTTTGGTCGATAAAACAATTTAGAACATATCTTTCAAATAAATTTACGATTAGATCAGACCAAAAACCTTTAAAGTTGTTACTTAATACTAAAGATTCTCGAGGACGCATAATAAGGTGGAATTTTTATTTAAAAAAATTCGATTTTGATTTAGAATATATAAAAGGTAAAAGTTATATCTATCTGATGTTTTAACAAGACTATCTATCGATCAAATAAAGATAAATAATGATAAGGATACTATTTTCAGTGAAAATATTCCAAAAGAAGAATATTCACTAATCGAAAGCATTCATGTAGATTTAGGACATAGTGGGCCAGAGGCAACTTATATTGCGGCCAGGTCAAAAAATGATAACATAAAAAATGGCATGAAAAATGTAAATTAGTTTGTAATATATGTTTTATTTACCTGAAATATGATGAAAATAATACGAGATATAAAAATTTATAAAATTAATGTCGGTCAACCTTTTAGTTCGATTGCTATAAACTGTATTGTTGCGTTGACCAAATCAGTAAATGGAAATAAATATATAATAGTAGAAACTTATCACACAACCAAATTGTGTGAAACAAAAGCTGTAAAGAACAAAAAAGCAAAAACCGTAGCACAATTTGATATTGAAAAAATAATATTACAACATGGATATCCAAAGATAATTATGTGAGATCAAGGACATGAATTTTGTAATAGATTAATTGGGCGAATATGCAGAATGCTCGGAATAATATAATCAACATCTAGTGCATATCTTCCACAGAGTAATTCAATAGTTGAATGAACCAACAAGACTCTTGTTGATAAACTTAGAAAAATATGTGCTTCTGACATGTTTAACCGTGATAAATTTTTAATTTTTGCTATATAAGCTTATAGAAAATCACCGATTTTACGTTTAAAAAATCACCTTTTGAACTTTTGTACGGAAGAAAGCTATAATATAAAAATAAAACCTTTAAAATAGAAAAATCAGAATCATCAAATAAAAAGGAAAATGAGTGTAGCAATATTGATGAACTACTGGAATTTTTACTCATAGAACAACATAAAATTAGAAATGAGGCCATAAAAAAATAAATGATAAAAGAAATCAAAACAAAGGTAAATATAAGAATGACTTACACGTTAATGATATCGTATACAAAAGAATTTTTATAAACTCTTTAAGAAAATTAAGTGAGAAACGAGAAGGTCCTTTCGTAGTCTCAAAGAAAGGTTATAAAGGATCTTATGTTATTAAAGGATGAAACAGATATCGATATAAAATCAATCGACAAGATTTAAAACAAGCGAAAATTGATCTTATTTTAGAAGAAGATTTTGAGAGGGGGGTGGTTTCAGATGTATACAATGTCAAATTCCAAATAGAAGAATAATGACATCTAACCAAGAATATAATTAAAAAGAATTAGATCTTGATAAAAAAAATACATTTAAAATTTACACTATATTTTTAATATATAATTAAAATATTTTAATTATTTGTGTTTGATAAATTAGTCAAATTTTCAAATAAAGATTTAAATAGCGATTGTAAGCCATAGAAGGTGAGAGAAATGAATCCTAAGAATAAATTTAAAAATCCTGAAGAAAACACTCACGGAGCATTAAATAAAACTACCTTAATCAACAAAATACAAAGACGTTTTTTGCATAAGCGTAAATTAATTTTTTTATGAACAATATGTTCATATATTTTATTTTTATAGTTTTTTATGAATTTTCAAATAGAGATTAAACTTCATACGTCATTATCTCGGATCAAATATATAAAATTATATTAATATAAATAGAGTGTATCACTACGGTGAAATTTAATATCTAAATTATTTATGAAAGACAAATAAATACTTTTAATAAAAAAACTCATGATTAGACGTTTGATGTTATTAAATGAATTTTTTTTGTCTTCTTATGATACCTAGACCAGTTGTACTATATTTTAGTACAATAGGGTTTTTTTATTTATTTTAAATTTTAATAAATGCAATTCGCGAAAAGAAAGAAGGATTTGTTAGCGAAAAAAATTTACCACAATAATTCCAACTTAGTATAATTCATGTGTTTTTAGAATAACAATCATAATTTTTTTGTATTAGAATGTATATTTAATGGTTTTTTTATATATTTTCAACATATTTTGTGAAAAACTTATTTTATATGACAGTATCTTAAAATAATTAGCGGAATTTCAATAAACGTTATACAATGTATTTTATACCGCTTTATTCGACGTTAAAATTTAAATTCATTGAAAGAAATTTATACATGCGTAGATTTTATTAAAAATTTTAAAATAAAACAATTGGACTTGTTTTATTGAAGATTTCAAAATGACTTGATATAATTCAAAATATAAAAAAGATGAAAAAATGTTTAAAATCTTATGACAGATGCATTGAAAAAATTGAACTCTTTTTTAGTTTTCTTTTTTTTTAAAGTCAAAAATTTGATAATTATTTAGTTTTAAATTAAAAATGAGCTCAATATGATCACACACATATCAGGCTTACGACTTTGTGCGTATATTATGCTGAAATCTTTTATCTTTTGAATTCAAATAAAAAAATTCTAGCATTTATACAATATAAGTTTTTAATATAAATACAAATTATATGCGATTGATGCTAGATGTATATTTTGAAATTAAATATGTATTTTTTAGAATAAGCTTATAATAAGATAACTGGTCTAAATTGCTCTTTACAGAGGTAATTTTATCATCCTTTAAATTTTTAGTATAAATAATGCTGAAATAAATAAATAATGTATTAAAATTATTAAAAAAATAAAGTCTTATTAATAGGATGTAGCATTATTTAATATAGGTATGTAGATAACATTTTATGATTGAGTAAAAATACCTGTTAATCAAATTTTTAAATCAAGAATCGTACAACAGCTAATTTGAATATGTTAGAACTTATTTGACATTTCCGGGTTTTTATGAAAATTTCGTTCATTGCACATTTTTCCGATTAAGTTTAAATTAATGCCCTAAAATTCATATATTCAGGAAAATATTGTAGCAGAATTTTATTTTATTAACATAAAGAAAAATATTGTACTGAACAAATAAATACGTGCAATTTTACTATTAATTTTTTAGCGCCTTATTTATATATAATAAGTTATTATTAACATTATGTACAATCATATTTTTATAAACAAAAAAAACAGATCTTTCAGTAATAAAATAATGTTCTTTACATCCTTTTATACTAAAACTACAATTAAAACAATTTTTCAAAAGGTACGCAAAAGATTGTTTGAAAAAAAATTAAAATTTAGTCAAAGTTTAAAGTTCATTTTTTCCTCTATTTTTATATTTGTTTTCTGCAATAATCATAAAATTTAGAATTTTAAAAAGGTGGATTGTGCAATCATATAAATATCAGTACTTTACATTTATTCTAGTTGGCTTCAACAGAATTCCAATTTTTTGATATCAAAAAAGCTGCATACTCTTTTGCAATTAATTTAGTCTAGTTATAGATAATTGAGGTGAAGATTTTTTGAATTAAATGATTACTATTATTTATAAGGAAGTACTGTTTTTCAGAATACCTCTTAATTTACTAAATTTATAAAAATTTAAGCTGAATTTTGAAGTATAACAATATAAAATAATAAGTTTTCGAATTTTTATCTGTTAAGTTGGCATGTGAATACTATTTTTTATTTAAATAATATTTTATAGCAAATTTTCTGAAAACTAAATTAGCGCAAATTTTGTCGCTGAAAAAGTAAAAGTATCTTAAAAATTTTTCTTTTCAATATTTTTTTATCACTTTAAAAAATAAAATTATTGAAACATGAATTTTTTATCCAATATGAAAGTCTTTTAAATATATTTATTGAATATAAATATATATTTGAATTTGAATTTATATTTATATTATCTGATTTTATGACCATAATATAATATAATATATAAACCGGATAACAAAGTTCCGATATAAATATAATATAGGCTAGTAAGTAAAATATAAGGCTATCAATAATTTCTTTTTATTAATCATCACACAATATATTTTTACAAATCACGAAAACTATAAAAGTGCTGTTTTTCTTTTGATCTTGCTTTAAAATAATTTTTTTGATTGCAATCACTTTAAGAAATTTTAATTGAAAAAATTATTAAAAAACTTTGTTCAATAAAATCATTTTTTAATTTTGGCTGGATAATAATTGTCCATAAATTCTGAAAAAAACCTACGCAAATAAATGATTCAAATTTTTTTAAAAAAGTAGTCAATAAATAATACCACTTTTTTGAAATTATATTTCTGGTTGTTCAGTATGCTATTTATAAAAAAAATGTGTGAAATTCATGATTTTATTCTAAAAAATACTTAATTTTTTTAAACTAGTTTCCTATAAGAATATAAGAAAGGTTCATATCTACATATTTTTGATCAAACGTATTTCTGAAAAAAATTCATTCATATAGATTTTTATAGCATCTTAAAATTAAAATAAAATGTTTTTATATTTATTTTAATAAAATTTTTGAAAATTAGTCGATAGAAATTTATTTTATAAATTAAATTAATAAAAAGACCATTGTTAATGAAACAAAATATTCTAAAGCATATAATTTACTTTAAAAAATTGTGGAATAAACAAAAGGATGAGACATTTGCTTAGAGTTGTTTTTTTTATACTATTATCAACTATATCATGTTTACAATTAGCATCAACACATGTTTATGAACTAAAAAAAATGAGAAATGAAATCGCTTCCGAACTCGCTCAATTTGATGATAAGGTCGATCAATTAAAAGGTAAGCAGCTTTTGATTGATAATAAATGTGGAATGATAAATACAGAAGGTATATGCTACTTTAATGCTGTTATTCAATCATTATTCGCAAATAGAAACTTTGTATTGTTTTATATAATGAATGATTTCAAGCCTACACAGGAATTATCTTTAAACACGCAAATTTTGGCGATGAAAATGCTCAAGGCAAGAAATGTAAATCCGATACCATTTTTGGAAACTTATTCTGAACATCAAAGATTATTAAATCATTGTACTTTGCATGGTGGAAATCCACTTGTTTTATTAGAAGAATTGCTTATAGGCTTATATTCTGAAATTGAAGATGATGAAAATTTGAATTTTATGGAAGGTGCACCTCAAAATTATTTTGTTACTGAAAGATATTCTACAACATGTAAAAAATGTAGAAGAAGAACAGTTGATGAAATTAGTAACGTCACTATGAACATACCTTTCTCTAATACCCTTGAAGAATCCTTATCGTTCTATAATAATGTTAAAGAAGTCAGCAATGTGAATAAATACTATAAATGCTCGAAATGTAATGTTTTCAACCCAATAATTCCTGATGACATAAAGGTAGATATCATTTATCCTAACCATCTAATAATCGTATTTGAAAGAGTTCAAATAAAAAATAACGTCATATACAGCATATTCCAAGAAATTGAAATGAATGAAACAATTACTATAGATGGAAAGAAATACGAATTATATTCGGCAGTCTGTTCATATATGCTTAAAAGAGGTTATCATGCTAATGCGATTGTAAAAAAGAATGGAAGTTGGGTTTTATTCAATGATAATCAACTTGAAATTTTCTCGCAGGATAACGACAACAAAACAGTATTCAATAACTATGCTTGGATACTATTTTTCAAATGTATAGAATGATCAATAAATAAATCGTCTCGTGTACTTAAGTTTTAATAGATCTTTTTTAAAATATATAGATTAATTTTGATTTTGTTATATAAAATTGACTTTTACAATTTATTAATCTAACGAAATTTTTATTCAACTGATTATCATATTTTTTGTGTTTTATAGACATGTACTTTAATTTTTAACAATACATAATTTTTTTTAATTATTTTTAAAAAATACAATCCATAAATAATCTATATTTTTTTATTAGTTGTGCAGGTTGAAATTCTAAATAACTCTTTTTATGTTTGTATAACATTTTAAATAACCATCATGTGTATTTTATTATATAAATATTTTTTGTCTTTGAATATATTATTGTTTATTTTTGATTCTTAGAATATCGTTTTTTTCTTTACTTTTCATATTGAGTTATTTTTATCTACTTTATGTATGCTTCATAAGCAAAAAAACCAATTATAAAATTATTATTTTGTGTTGTTAATTTCTTAATTTTTAAATTTGACTACATATATCATAAAATTCTTGATTTTTTTGTCTTGCGCTATTATATATTATTATTTTTTCTTGCGTTCAAACATCATTTTTCTAACCTATAAATAATCACTCTTAATTTGCTTTTTCATTTACTTTGCGATTTCAATACATCACTATTAGTCTGATAATTCGAATAATATTTATTAACTAATGAAATTTTTTCAACTTGTTTTAAGTATTTTTTATTATTTTGTTTAATACGATCAAGTTCTATCTTTTTTTGCTTTTTTACTGTTCAACCTGTAGCACTTCTAAAATTTTTAATTCCGATTTCATGTTTTCATCAATTTTTCTGTCATTTTACTTCATTTATTTAACAAATCTTCAGCTATTTAAATACTTTTTTTAGAGTTGAATCTCTTATCATGAAAAAAAATATTCGGTTTAATCTTGAAGAAAAATTTAGTTTCATATTCTACATTTTTTGGTACTTCGTTTTATTATTATATTCAATAAGTGATATTTTCACTAATAATTTTTTCTCGTTTATTACTTTAAGAAATTACTTAATAATGTGAATTGTTGTTAACAAACATCGAAATAATATTTTTAAGTAAGTACTTCAAACGGGTTATTACAAAATGTAGGAATTAAATTTTTAAAGTGTATTATTTGTGAATTTTTAAACGAGTATCGTTCTTTTATAAAAACATTATATATATTATCTGGATACTAATATAGTTTACACCACACATAAATCATTATTTTTGTTTCAAAATTATTATTATGGTTATCAAGATGTGCTTAATAATTATAATAAAAAATTTATTCTACCAATTAAATAATAAAAAAGATTTTTAGAAGTAGTGAATAGCTTGTAGATTTCTCGTATTGTAATTTTACACCATTTAAGAGAGCATATTATATTTTTTTATTAAGAAAGAATTGAAAATTTGACAAAGTTATAAATTACCCAACGTTTAAAGTAATTTTAGCTCGAAATTTACGAAAATTGATACTAAAGAAACTGCATATCTGCGAGGAATTATCTGAAGGGGCGAATATATGCAAAATAATCGATGATTAGATTCTCAAAAAAGATCATGAACCTGGTGATCTTAAATAGTTGATTCAATGCGAGAGGAGTAATATGAACCGATGAGTATCTACGGAGATTATAATTGGCATGCCCTAAAATACTTATCTAATATATTCAACTTATAAAACCTTAAAGATATAACATCAAACTCAATGCACATCTTATTTCTTTGAACATTTGCCAATAATATATAATTTCACTTTTTAATTTATCAAAAAACCATCGTACTATAGAAACAGCATATTTTTGTGAATCGAAAATAAGTCAAAATGAAAACATAAAGGACTTTAATTGTGATTAATTTTTTTGTTTTATTGTATTTACAGTAGAAATGTCCATATTTATTTCGTTTGATTACAGTTTGCAAATTTGATTATCAAAAAACTATAAAATTCATAAATAATCTTTCTAGTTCGCATATCGCTAAAATAATAAATTTTATATCACAAATGCTATGTAAATTTGCATTAAACGAATTAATGGTATTTCCCATAAGAATATAAGTTGACCATGAAAATATATGATCGAAATTTCACTAAATATTATTTAAAGTATGCAAAAAAACACAATTGATATTCATGATATGATTTTTCTTAACAATTAAATTATTTATGCTTTTTGTAGATGTATATGAATAAAAACTTAACTGCTTAAAGAAAAAAATTATATTGTTCATTCTACTACTATCTAAACAAAATCACCATAAAAAATATTTTTTAAGATTTCCAAGGGACAATAAGAAGAAAATATTAGAAAAATGATAGAATTTTTTTAAAAAAATATTAAATATGAATATGGAAGATAAATATCCATAAAAACTTTTCAATTTTTCCAATTCTTATTTTCGATTTTTATTTCTTAGTTTAATAATACTCTTAACAATTATGTTTTGTTTCGCCATCGAAGTTTTATGCTAATAATTTTAGAATAAATTGTTTATAGTAAAAAAAATTGTCTATATCTAACGATTTTAATGCGTTAATTATATTAAAATCATTTAACGTCAAATGAAAACATTTAATAACTTGAATTTGATTTTGTTGTTCAAAAAAATGTCTATTATTTTATTTCATAACAAAAAAATCGGTATTTCTGATTTAAAAACGCAAAGATTTTGCTATAATTACTTTAGAAAAGTAATTAAAATGCTTGTGATAGACTTCGAGAAAGAGCAAATAATAAAAAATTCCATAAGAAAAAAACGATAAAAAATAATAATAGTAATCATAATAATGCTCATGAAGCAAAAAAAGAATGAAGAAGAGTAAAAGTTACAAATTTAAAAACAGATAAATAAACAAGTGCTAAATACTAGATAAATCATAAAAAAAATTAAGTAGTCTGTGTATTTACTAGCAAAATGTAAATTTAGCCTATAAACACCTTAATTATTTTATTAAAATGCATCCTTTAAACATTTATAAACAGAACTCATCAACACACAGAAATATATTTGAACAAGAAGCACAATGAAGCCATTGGGATAAAAAATGTTTTATGCCCATAAAAATGGGCATATCAATCGCTGTTGGATCAAAGGTAAACCTTTTAATTGTACATTTTATAATTTAAAATCTCTTTGTTTTTTTATCTATTCATATTACTAATGTGAAAACAGCACATCTTCGACTGGCTTCGGCAAAACGAAAATCTTAAATTTAGTATTAATTCTTTCAGCTATAATTAAAATTGATTTTTAATTTTCTTTTTCAATTAACAAAAAAATCATCAGGCATCATATTGGTTACTAGAATGAAAACTTTAATTCTACAATCATGGATTGCATATTTTCATTTTGACTAATTTTATTTCTATGGTAATAGATTATTAAGATTTTCAACATATACCAAATAGTGAACACACTATTTGAACAAATTGTATCTTAACTGTAATTTTCATAATCTTTAATGTAGATTGTGAAGAATGTATGACATAAGTGTTTTAATTAACCTATATGATTTTTGATGAAAATATTCGTAAACTTATAAAAAAGATGTATGTTTTGTTGTTATGTCCCAATAATAAAAAATTCATAATATTGATTAAATATGCTGAGAAATATCTGAATTTACTTCATATATATTTAATCAAAATTATATATTTAATAAGAAGTAAACATAAATTTTTTTGCAGAATTTGGTCATCCATATAAACACATATAATATTTTTGATTAAACCTTCAAATAATCATTAATTGGATTGTGTTCATATATACACTGAAACATTTTATGTTGTCTAAAAACATAAAAAATTGTTTAAAATGTAAAAAAATTGATAAAGATTATGTGCTAAACAAACCCAAGTATATGAATTAACGTTTATGAATGATATTTGGGTCAGTTGAAGCATATTTAAAAATGAAATTTAGTCGATATTGGGATCGCCTATTTTCTATTCTGTATTAAAATAAATATTTTTTAAAAAAATCATTGAAAATGAGTACTATTCTTGAATGAAATTTATTTAAATTATAGTCTAATAGAAAATATGTACATCTATTTTTAATAATTATTGTATTAATGTTAAAAATCAACCTAAACAGTGAACTTATATTATCAAGCTTTAAAATTTTAAATAATGTAGAGTAGAAATTTTATAGAATCAATTTAAAAAAAACAACATTAGTTTTGGATTATACAAAACGGTTTAAACAAACGAATTTCAATAGTCATTTGATGTTAAAAATAACAAAAAAATTATGACTTATTATATTCGACTACTCGATAAAAAACAAAAATAGAAAAAATTTAAATCAAACAAAAAAATAAAAAATTTTGTGTAATTAAATCAGGTGAAGTCTTTTTTAGAGAGTTTTTCTGTATAAGTTTATATGTATAAAGAATTGGTAAAGTATGAAATTTGTATATAAATTGATAACTAAGAATAACAAAAATTAAAAGACAATATAAATTCAAATGTTTATTTAGAATGTTTGCGGTTTGATTTCCTATTTTCTTTTTTCTTTTGGCTTTTTTTTGTTTTCTTCCCGTGCCTTTTTATTTTTCTATATTATCTTAAAAAAGGGGATTTGGATTTGAACTAGCTTTTTTCCTTGATTATTCGTAATTTCTATTTCCTATGTATATTAAATCACACAACTTACTGTAGATCTTCTAATCAAAACGATAGCATATTAATCGTTTTAGTTTTTGATAATTCGAAAATTTGTATGAGAATTAACTGTAGAAGGAAGTAGAAGTGATATAAATTTCACAAAAACAATATTAGAGAAAAATATGGCATTTTATAAAAGATGAAATTCATAAAAATAAATTATTGTAATGAGTTTATACGTTTAACAATGTATTCATCAAACATATATATAGCTAGTCAATCACATTCCCAAAGCAGCAGTGATCAAAATAAAATTTAATTAAATACCAGTATTAAAAAAGATTTGGTTTTCAATGATTTAATTTGTGAATCATAGAAATTACTTTAACATAAAGAAGACGAAAAGCATATAACGCAACTCAAGTCTTTATGACGATGTAATAATAAAAAGACTCTTTCTAAAAAATGTTTTTGAATTTTTTTTTAGAACTTTTATTCGTGGGTGCAATAATTATTTCTGTATTTGTATTAAGGTCTAGTTATAGTTTTATTGCGCATTTATAATATAAAACAAACAAAAATGCGAACATGAGATATATAATATCACAGAACTAATTATATCGATTAGTTTATCGTCTTCTGTCTTTTGTTTTTTAGCTTTTTATTTTTCAGAAATAGTTCTAAAATATTAATAGAAGATATAAAAATCAAATAAAATTTTAAATTTTATCAAATATAAAAATTTTTATGTGCTTCTTAATAATAAATTTAATTATACACAAAAAATCTTTAAATTTCATCAGCATCGCACTAATTTTTTCCATAAATATTTATAACACAAAAAAAAAATGTTTCCTAACAATTTTGTGTTTAAAAAAAATCAAAAATATTTATTTGTCAAATATTACATGTAATTTATTATGATTTCTAATTTTTAAAATTACTTTAGAATAAAAATTTTTAGTTTGTTTGTTAATGTTGAAATTGTGATCTTTACTTTAATAAATGTTTTCAATATGACATTATGCAACTAAATTTAAATTAAATTTTATTTTAAGATAAAATAAAAAAAATTAATACTGGTTAGTTACAAAAGACTAATTTCAGCACAACGATATGCATCGTTTAAATTTTAAGGCAATCATCTCATATTTTAAATACAAAAAAATTATTCTTATTATTTTGAAAATTTATTCTATATATAAACGTAATTTGACATATTCTATCTAATGGTGCTTTCAAAAAAGTATTTTGTTATTTCTAAATGAAATATATTGTGAAGCTTTTACACTTTTTATTTGTTGTATATTTAATTTTATGTTTTTATTATAGCTTATGGAAACTTTTTTTCTATATTAAGTTGATATTATCCTATTTTTTTATAAAAATTTTATGTTAATATGGAAACGAAAGTGCAACGTGTTTTTATAAAAATATAAAAAGTAAGATTTAGGCTACATATAGGATTTTTTTGCAATATATTGAATCTATTTCAGTATTTCGCTCAAATATTATTTCAAAGGCGAATAAACGCAACTTATTGTTAGTTTATCACATATTACCATATTAAATGATAAAAATTGGTTTTGATAACATGTTATTCAAATGTTATCTTCTTTGATGTTATTATTCGATAGCAAATTGGGTTATATATAGATATTGCTTCAAAATTGTTTTAATTCGGAAATAAGTAAATTAAACATTTTTAAATTTAAAATAAACAGAAGATACAAATTATTTATCGATTTTATATAAATTTATATTTCTTTTAGTCTGCGATTTGTAACTTTCAAAACACATGTTACATTATTTGCTTTTCATGTCCGGAAAATATTTGTGTTTTTAATTTGTCGCCTTTTCTATGCCATGTTGACTTTTTTCTTTTTTAGTAACATCTATGCCATATTTTTGGTTATTTAATAACTAACCGGATTTTTCAATTATTTTAATTTTTAAAATACAGAAATATTCGTTAGTGCAACTTAATATAAACATTTACTACTTCTGATATAAATGAAAATTTGTATATCAAAAGGTTAAAAAATATAGCCTTGATTTTTAAATTATCTTAAAATATTCATTAACCGTATCATTTTGCATATTCTTATTTGCCCAAAGTAATATTCTATTTTTATCCAGTATATTATTAAAAACAGAAGAATTTAGTTTGATTTATCTGTTTTCATTCAAAAATATATATGAGCATGAAAAGATAGCATGAAAAACTTAACTAGCGAATTGTTTATTATTACAAATTTATGACGAAAAAAAAATAAAAAAACCGAAATACTGTATTTCTTTGCAATATTCATATATTATAGCAAAATAAGCATATCAAAACATCTAATTTGTCATTTTAATCACGTAATTATGAAGTTCTTTTATTTTTAATCAATTATCAAATATCGTATATCGGATGTTGTGCATTTTATATATATATTTTTGGAATTTTCAAGCCTGAAAAAAAAGAGTATTAGAATTGGTAAATATTTCAATGCGAATAATGAAACATTTTAATTTGGCTTCGATTATTTTCATTTTTAAAAAACAGGGAATTGTTGTCAAATTCTTTATTTTATGAATTTTACAAATATAAATTCATTTTGGTGTATATATTATATAAAAATCCTTAGATTTTTTCAACCAACGTTTCTTTAAAATATACACCTGTAGAAGTAGTATAAATACTTTTAGAAAGTCTGCGTTCCAATGCAATGTCAAGGTATTTGCTAAACAAAGAGACTGTCGAGAGTTTTCTATTGCAACCGTGTTCTAGAATGGCATATTCAGTCAATGTTATATTCCATGTTGGTCGTAGATATTTCACACCATTTCGCAGACCTATTGCTGGGAGATTGAATTCTAATGGTTTGTAGAAAACACCTCCTGGAGATTTTCATATAGATTCTGGTGCGCGGACCGTGTCTCGACCTTGATAATTCATAAAATTCGAATTGTTTAAACAATTGTGTTTATTACTTTTAGATAATCTGGGTCGACCTCGCGGTCTTCCCGATTTCTCACTGTTGCTTTAGTCGGTAAAAAATATGAAAGACATTTTTCTCGATCCATTTATTTTCAAAGCTTCTTTACAGCTTTTTTTTGTTCAAATGTGACCAATCTCATTTTGATCAAAAAGCAGAAAATTTATCTTTTTTGATTATTGGTAATCTATTTACCAATTATCATCAAAAATCAATCAATTTTGATCATAAAATTGATCAAACTTCAAATATCACAAAAAAAACAAATCAATGTAGAAATTGTCAAAAACATCATTTCTACTATTTTCGGAGATAAGGAGATAAAATATGTTCAATCGAATATATCAAACGTTTTTTTGTTAGAAATCACTATTTATAACTATTACAATTATTAATTTTGAAAAATAAATTATCTGGTAAATAGCAGTTTAAGGTATTGTTTTCAATTTAAAATTTTTAAGAAAACTTAATGTAATCCATTATAATACGCTTTTTAAATTCAATTATGTTGTAAAAGATTATTTTAATGGAACACTTTTTTTGTATTTTTATCTATTTTACATCATTAAAAAACGTATAAATGTTCAACATTTAATGTAATTTTTATAGGATAAAAATGTAAAAAAATATACTTTTTTATTTTTTTACATAGATTGACATGTATAACGATGTATAATATAAAGTTTTTTAGTTTTTTAAAATCTTATAACTTTTAGTCTGAATATAGATATACAGCGAAAAAAATATTATATGTATCAAGTTTTTTTTCTTTTCAAAATACACGCTTTGATTTATACTTTTTTTTCTGTGTTATATTTTCTAACAACCAAAACAATTAATCTTCGCAAATAAACTATTTCAACAATACCAGATGAATTAAATTAAATTTTTCACATACACTTAATTAAAAAAACATAATATTCATGCACACACAACATATTTGTTGTGAAAATGCACATTAGTATGGAAAAAAAATTTAGTGTGAGAAATTGGTGTTTTTTTGCGAATCGTACTAAATATAATTTATAAAATTATTAATGATGTTTTTTGTTGCTTTCCATTCAATATTTTACACATTTAAAACTAAAATATGTTTTTCTTGTTATTTTTTTGTTAAAATTCTTAAATAAATATAAAAATGAATATAGGTTATATTGTTATTAACAGATAATAAAAAAAATCAACTAAAAAGCATAGAATTTTGTTAACATATGTTAATTTAATTGTAAATAAAATAGAGAAAATCTGTAATCTATTCATCGTGTGTATTTTTTGGTGGCAAAAGATAAATAATCGTATTTTATGATATATAATTTAAACATCTATTTTGAAATTTTTTTTAGATTTTAATGAGATTTTCTGTATAATAAAGATTATCATGATTTGACTATCAAAAAAAAAGTTGCTATATAATTGCTAAAAATGATTATTTCTAATTTAAAGTATTTTTTTTCGCATCATGAAACCAAAAATGATTTTATCTAGATTGGTTATGAAAATATTTTTTTTATCCTATACACAAAAGTATTAAACAGATTTGCAAAGAAAAATTACAGTACTATGTTGTATTTCGGTAAAATTGTTTTTTCCAGTAGAAACTAAAATTTTTAATAAAAATTGTGTTTTTTTATATAACTGATGAGAAATATAAAAAAATCACAAGAACGAATTTCTTTGATATCTGAAAATTCCAAACTAATATCGAATTTAAAATAAAGGTTTACACATAAAGAATACTAAATGTTTAACAATTTTTGCGGAATATTAATAAAAACCTTATTATTGTTGCATAATGAAATGCCGTGTTTTTAACTTTCACTTTTAGCCAGATAGTATCCCATCTGATATAGCGATATTATAAAAATAAAACCAATTTCATTTTTTCGATTTGATATATATAGGTATCTATGGATCATATTCGCTTAAGAATATTTATTATGAATCATTTTACAACATTTTTATATAAAATAATTATAACTAATTGAAATATACTTATAAATAATATTTAACTTAAAAAAAATTTTAGATATTATTAAATAAATAGTTTTTTATCTTCGTAATTATAAAAAATTTTTCGTATAAAATCGAAAAATTCGTTTTTAGCATGAATGAATTTATTAGTCTATCAATGAAGAATTTCATGAATTTCTGACAGCAGGAATTTTTTTAAAATTCATATAAATTTTAAATGGTTTAAATTCATTATGTGAAACACAGTAAAACGGTTTTACGACTGTTTTTTTGCAGAAAAAACCTATAAAAAAAATTTTGAAAATATAGAAATCTAATGAATAAAGATAAATTGAGAATACCTAAATCAAGACGTAAATGATGGGGATAATGTTATAAAGAAAAAAATTTAAGAAGAAAAAAATAATTGTCTTCTGGAATAAATATAAAATTTTGTACTTGTCACACAAAAAACTATTTTGAACTTTTGATTTTTTATGACACATTTTCCCAAATCCACAACAAACATAAATTAAATTTATAAATTTTTGACAAAATAAACTCTATATTATATATGACTTCCCAAACTCAAATTTCTGACGTTGTTAAATCTGAAATTTGTAGTTTTTTTTCGGTACATATTCGTATTCTTAATTAAAAATTGTTCAAAATTTATATATAAACGATGTTTATGTTGTTATATTATAACAAAAAACAACCAAACTACAAATTTCTGCTAAATTTAGTCGTTTTTGTATAAATCTACATATAAAATAGAATTAAATATTGATATGTTTGTTTTCAATAAAACAACTCTATCATTTATTGTGAAGATGATAAACTAAAATTATAGTATTTTCTCTAAGGAATGTTTAAGAATAACTTCGAAATTTTATAAAAATTTTAAACATGAAAAGTGAAATGGCTGTTTAATTTATTTCAAAAAATGTTTGAATTTTTTTAAATGTAAAAAATTGGTGAAAAATATAAATAGTTATTGCTGAAAAATATTTTAGGACACGAATTATCATCGTGTTAAGATTATTTAAAAGGGAAAAAAGATTATCATTTTTGTAGAAATTTTAAATTAAGAATATTTTTGAATTTGTTTGTTTGATGGTAACGATAAGATTTAATAGAAAGGTTAATTAGTTTTAATACTTATTTCGGTATCGAACAAAAAATCCGAAAATAAAGAGAAATAATTTTTATGTGTTTGTTAATTTATATTTGACGTTTTTGTTGTTTTGTTAATTAATAAATTAAAAACTATACAAACAGTACTAAAAAATAAATATGCATTACAAAAAAACGATTAATATTTTTATTTCTAATATTAATAAACCGCTTTCATCCAAGAGTTAACCATACAAAATATAGAATAGTCGATAATATGTTTTTTATTAATCGTCGTGGTATTTAGAATTTAACAATTGTAAATCAGAATAAAAAATATCTTAGAAGATTTTTTGAGATACTAAATGCCTTATAAACAATATTTGTTTTTTAGTTCATAAAAAATTTTTATAATATTTCCCGAAGTATTTCTTTACAAAATAAAACTTATAAATAATATATTTTTGTTTTTTTTACTATCTATGTAATTTTCAGAATGAATCAAAAATGTTGCGAGCGTTTTATATAATAATTAGGGTATAACGTTACAAAGTTTATTAATTAATGATAATTTTGTAAAAGTTTTTTTGCAATTAGACTAAAAAAGCATCGTAAAAGTTAAATTCATTCAATATCATTTTTGCTAACAACTAATCTATTATGGCTTATTTTTTATAATAGTGATTTTTTTAAAAATTTACAATATATCATAGAAATTCATCATTTGAACGTGAAGGATAGTCCTTCTTTGTTTTAACATAGCAAAGGAATGATAATTATTGCAAAAAACTTTGCAGCTACTAACCTTTGATTTTATTTTAAATTTTTACTTGTTGAAAAATATGGTAAGATCATTGTATCATGAAAAGGATACCAAAAAATTATATTTATTTATTAATTTTTGTTATTTTAATTTTAAAATTTTTTCTTGTTTTCCAATTTAATTAGTTTCTTGAATTTTATATAACCATTTATTATAATGGTGTATATACAAAATCTGTTTTAATTGAAACATATAAATTTTCTGTTTTTAAAGTTAAAACAGATATCTTACTTTTTACCAATGCGACTCGCTTGATATATTGTAGGAAATATTAAAAAATATTGTTTTTCAATGTTATTTTTTGACTTTTTTTTCTTTTAAAATATTTAAGAGAATATAAAATAGAGCTAGTAAAATTTTGAAAATGTAATTTTTTGTATTTCAATATCAATTACAGTTGTATTGTCTTATTTTTTTGATGGCAGTTCTAGCTTTTGCTTTTGTTTCTACATTTTTTATTTCACTGTGAAATCTCTTTTTTTATAGTATTTTTCTTCTTTGACTTTGTTATGTTATTTTTTGGCACATAGTTTCAAGAAAAGGTTTAAATTTCCTAAAATCGATTTCTATATTATACAAAAACTTAATAATTACAGATATTCTATTCAGATGTCGCCTATTTATTTAAGTTTTTAAGATTTTATATCAGATACATAAGAATTTGTGGGGGCTTTTAAATATATTCGTAATTTTTAATTCAAGATTAACTTTTTATCGAATATTTATATAATGTTTGTTATTATTGGTATTTAGTGCTTTGACATAATAGTTATTTAAGCTTTTTCGTGTTGTATGCCAGTTCCAACTTCGCTAGGATGGATGCATAATATTCCATTGTCCTGGCCTGTGTTTAAGCTTATTAAACATCGACAGTCACAGATTCTTTTATAAAATCTGATTGGCTGTACATTTTATGAATTTATAACGATGAACTGCGATTTGATGGAAAATAAATATACAGATTTTTTACATATAACTTGTCGCGGATTCCACCCTTAACAAAATCTTCCTACATTATAGAAAAAAAAAGTACCCAATGAAGAAGAACATAATTAGGAAATAGCAAGCGACGGTGTACAAGAAGAATGCCAAAAGCTGGTCTAATATGTTAGCGAATAATAATAAAAATAAATGTTTAAATCTTTAATGCTTCTTTTTGAAAATAGTTACCACCCGAGATGGGAGGTAACTATTTTCTAGCTTGATTTTATAATTCAACATCTTCCAACTTGATTGATTTTTAAGTTGATATTTATAAATTATTCCATTTTTAGTTAGCCTTTTGAAAATATTTTAGCCAAAACAATTATTTAAATGAAGCTGGATTATTTTGGTTGAATACAAATATGAGCATGGTTGTAAAAAATCATTATTTTAGGTGGTTAATGATTATGTTGAAGTGTTTATGATTTTTAATCATGTTGTTTTTAAAATGGTAATCACATCCATTTAGATTTTGAAAAAAAAAGCAGAAAACTTTTAAGCAATTCAAATATAGCCATTAAATCTTGCTTTTAATGTTTCTTAGAACTATTAAACTCTTTTGTGTTAAAATTTTTTAAAAATAATGTATAATATTCGATATATAACATATATATTGAATGTCTAATAGTTTTTTGTCTCAAGTTGTCTTTTATTACTGGGTACATCATGTTATATAAAAAAAGTAGCATTTTAATGTTTAAATAGTTTATGTGATAAACAATTATGTCTGTAAATTACTCAGATTAATCTGAATTCTTAAATTAGGCAAACGGTTGATGAAAAATCAAATAAGGCTATAATTATGCGATTATATCCAGAATATGAGAGAATTGTTAAAATGATTTATTAATTTATTTCCAAAGCAATAAAATCTATAAGTAACTCTTAAAACGGAATAAAAATTATTAAATTGTTTTCATGTTTATTATGGTCTAACTTCCTAAACAATATTTTTTAAAAAAAACTTATTTTAAATTTGTTTTTCGCTACATTTAAGTGACATACTAAGAAAAAGTTATATATAATATAATAAATATTGTATTATTTTATTGCTGACATGAAAATTATTTTTAAATGGTGATTTATCTAATAAACATAAAAAATACACTTTATCTATTTTTTAGTGGAATAATGTTCTTCATTGAGTAATTGTCAAGGATAGACGCAAAAAATATATTAATTTTTTTAATTTATCTAAGCTGCGTGTAAAAATGGGATTTTGATTGTATCCAAAAACCTATATTTTATTATCTTCAAAATTCCAATTAAATGAATTCTCTGATTTATAATCAATTTTTTATTATGTTTTATTTTTTTAAATATTCCAAAGAAAATTGAAATTGACAAAAATTTAGGTCGTATTTTTTTTATTAAATCACGAAATTCAGACAATCAAAATATTCCATGTTCTAATTTTAATTTTATCAGAATAAAAGAAATAAACAGTGAAAATTTTTGTATAAATGTATTAATTTTACAATTTGAATAGTGTTTTTAACAAACCATATATTATCCTATCAGGAGGTTCATTAATAAATTTAGCCTCGACGTATCTTTTCCTAATATTTTCCAATTTAGTGCGCATAATTGCTACTTTATTTTGTGGAACGGAAAAAAGAAGTGGCTTTACACCATTACAATATATTAAACATGCAATTAGTACTTCTGTTCTTAAACAGAAATCTCTGCTGTTGAGATACGAAACTATTTTGCAGGAAAGTTGGATTTTTACATTTTCGTCGACCTTTGGCCTACCTTTACGCAAGCCAAATTTTTTGTTTTCGTATCTTATTTTACCTTCTTCTTCTAACTTTTTTGATATTTTGTCACGCAGTCTTTTGACATGCACCTTTATATATTTTGACTTGAAAGACTCGCCGTTGAGGGAAATGAGCATATCTCTTAAATTAAATGATGCAATGCGAATTTTGTTGTAAATTTCGTCGAGTATAGGGTCATTAATAACACCTTCCTTCACGATTACAACATCGTTATTTATATCAAGCAGATTATCAAATGCCAAATCAGCGAGAGCAGCAACGCGCAGACTCATTGACAATGCGTCACAAATAATTGGCATGTCGCTTCTTAGGCACGCAATTAAAAAAAGATCTTCGTAGATTTTTGATGAACTTGTTAAAGACGATCCCTGCTGAGAAATGTTTTCTATATTTCTTCTTCGTGTTAGAGATGTTTCCATAGAGGATTGAAGGGCTAAAATCCGTAAAAAATTACACAAAATCTATGAAAATACTCATAAGACATGTCTTGATAAATAGTCACTGTTTTATTGCATACTACTGTATTTATTCTTATTTTAATGCTGATCGATAATTTTTTGATGTTTAATGTTTTGAATTATAATCAATTTTCACTAAATTTTTTAAAAAAATTCAAGTTTTTGAATTTGCAGGTTTACAGTCAGATTGAAAATTCTGTTTTTAACAAATTCGAATGAATGCAAAGAAAATTTTTGTGAATGCTTGTGTGAAGAATAATTTTTTAATATTAAAGAAAAAAATGAATTTATAAAAAATTGAAATCAAAAAAAATTAATTTATCTATAAAATACTTGTATAAGTGATTTGAAAATATAATTATTAAATTTTAGTGAATATTTAGATAAGAAAATCGTAGTAATTATCTATAAAATACTTGTACAAGTGATTTGAAAATATATTTTGCAATTTAGTGAATATTTAGATAAGAAAAATGGTAATAATTATCTATAAAATACTTGTATAAGTGATTTGAAAATATATTTTTAAATTTAGTATATATTTAGCTAAAAAAAATGGTAATAATTATCTATAAAATACTTGTATAAGTGATTTGAAAATATATTTTGCAATTTAGTGAAAAATTAGTTTCACAAAAAGCTAATAATTATCTATAAAATAATTGTATAGGTTTTTTTATTATTTAAAATTTTGAAGTTCAATAAATATGCAGTTATAAATTAATCATATAATTCGAAAAAAATTATAATAACATCTGATAAAACGAAGAATTGCAAAATATATTACTTGAAATCAAAGAAATAACATATTCATGATAAGATTTGCTAATACAAAGAACACAAGTAAATGTTTTAATTTTTATATTGATAAAAGTTTTTTAAAAACAAACATTAAATTGTATTAAATAACACCTAAATAAATATCAATTTAATTATATTTCGTGAGACTTTTGTTTAAGCTTCAATGCACCTGCAGCTGGTCCTGGAGCAGGAGCTGCGGCTTCTCCTGCGGCACCAGCGGGTTTATCGCCACCTTCCTCACCGCTTTCGGCTTCACCCTCGCCTTCACCTTCAGCGTCTTCGCCTTCTTTTTCTTTTTCTTCTTCCTTGTTTTTATTTTCAATGTTGTTAATAACAGGAAACACAGCAGGTTTAAGGAAGACGTAATTTGTTGAGGCCTCTGGATTGCTGGGCATTGTATAAACAAGATTTTCCATTATTGTCTGCAAATGTGGTGGCATACTTGCAATTAGCTTCTCACTACCAGGTTTCATTAACCATGATGTGATAATCGTTGGGAAAATGGAGTTTTGTCTAGCTATATCAGCAACAATAGTATCTTCTGGTTTAATCTTGGCTAGCTCTGCTTCACCTTTAGGTAAATACACGCGAAGTAGTTCCTCGCAGGCACGTGCCGCTGCTTGCAATTTGACATTGTAATCATTTTTTTTTTTATCTGCCGCGGCGGGATCATCTTTCGAAAATACATGTAGTATATATGCTGTAATGAAAATGATATTGGTAAACATTCCTTTGTCAAACAGTGTTTGTATTTTAAATAGTTATTCTGAAAATTTGTATCAGCATCTATCTATCATTCTTCATTCCAATGAAACTGTATCAAATTAATCGATATTGAAACATACCGTTTTATCATATTGTTTTGAATGTATCATTTCTCAAATTAAATATGATCAATTATAATGTAAGTTTTTCTAATGTGAAACTTTGTTTAGTGCACAAAGTAATTAATTTTTATTCGCCACTATCACTATTATAATTGCATCCAAATAATTTAAGTTTGTTAATTCGTTTATTTTTAAAATAAAAATCGCATCGATTAATACATTTGATGTTTAAACTGATTTTATTTATCCGTTATTTTGACAATTAAGAAAAATTATACGATCAAAGTTCAATTTAATATTAATAAAAGTAACCATTGAAAACGAGTAATTCAAAAAATATTTTACTTTTACTATGTTCTGAAATTTGATTTGTATTAATTCTTTATTTTTTCAACATAGTTGATGTAAGAAAGAGCATCATTGATAGAGATAATAATTTGTTTAATATCAGAAAATTACATTACATCATTTTATAAAATTTAAATTTTGATGTATAAATATTCTTAATAAATCTATTCATATAATATTTGTCTAATTAGGAAATTTTATTCTTTAGTAAGAACCAAAATAAAAAAATATAAAATACCTCACATTAAAATCAAAATCACATCAAAACTTATGAATAATAACAAAGAGAAAAAATCCAGAATAAATTGAATTTTATAAAAAATAATAAATAGACAACTATGAATCGTGATATAACTGAAATACTATGTTGTTAGTGTTAGTTTAGATCTCATATTATGGTTTATTCTTATTATAATTTTGTTTATATACAAATTTATCATATTTTCAATAAATATTCACTTTTAAAAATTAAAAAAAACATATTTTTACTGTATATATAACTTGATTATAAACATAGATTAAAAAACATTGCTATCCGTGCACATTGTAATCTAACATTTCAGTCTTTTCTTTAAATTATAGTTATAACATTCAAAAAAAATCAATTCGTGTTTGACTTGTACAAACTTGTCAAGGTTAAAAACTCCGAAACAATATAAAAATTGTATTAATTCTTAATAAAATTTTATTTTTAGCTCTTTTTGTTGTTTTGAGAATTTTACATATTATTTGGTGTTACTCAAAAAATATTTCATAAATAAATCACTGCATTCAAAATTATCAAAATTAGGTTTTAAAATGGTTTTTATACTACTATTTTTAATTTTTTTGTTGCTAAAAAAAATTACGCCTGTTTTTGTTAATTTTGGAATTATCAACACTATTTATAATTTTCATCGATTTCAATACACACTATGTTTATATTTAATCTATTTAAACAATAGTTTTTAATCATGTTATTAAACCTAATTGTAAATAATTTCTTTTCAAAATATTTTTTCAATACCACAAGTTTTATATTGATTATATTAATCATGCAGAAGTTTCAAAATTTTTCTATTAATTCTTATATTTTAAAATTAATAAAAGTTAAAATACTCGATTATTTAAAAACATCTTATTGAAATTATATTGACGGAAATTAAAATGTTATAATCTTATTTTCTTCATTTAAAGAAAACTTATTTTAAATCAAATATTATAGATTCTTAAACTTATTTTAGTACCTATATTTAGATTTATGTTAGTTTGACTTTAATATAGAAAGTCATATATCTTTATTATTTCACATATAATTTAATCTGCTTGAAGTGCTTCTCTAAAATTGAATCAATTAAATCATCAACAATCAAGAAAACAGATAAAATAAAAAAGCTATTACAATTAAGATATTCTGTTATCAAACAAAAATAAAAAAATTAAAAACAACGAAATTAATTTTTCTATCAAATGATAATATTAATCTATGAATAATTTGACTAATTGATAAAATAAAAACATTATATTTCGAACATTTTTTATAACAACTATGGAAGCGCTAAATGATTTTATGATCTAATTAATAAAGTATTGATTTTCTCATACAAAAAAATGTTTCAAGAGCTCTAAATTTTTACTATTTTCTTTTATTTTTTAAAAAACAAAAAAATAAAAAAATTTTTAAACAAACATCATGTACAGCCATTTAAATTTATTGATGATCAATTAAATAATTATTTTAAAAATAATAGATTGGTCATGAAAAATTTAAGTGATTTTGATTGGAATTAGCTTCTGGTAAGTCAAAAGAAGAACAAAAATAACTTTTTCGGTTATATATTTTATCTGAAATTTTTTAAAATACATTCTAATCAATTATCCTTTCACTTATTATCAAAAATTAGCAATTAGATTTAAATTTTTAGCTAAAACCATTCAAACTTAATCAAAAATTTAAAAATCAACATCAATAAATTGCTTATCTCTCAAATATAAATTTTTTAGCATTCAAACATTAAAGTAAATTTTATGGCATAACAATAGCGATAAATTATCAAAAATTAAAATTTTTTATCTGTCGATTTTGTATCGGGAATTTAAAAAGTTCGTTTACAATTCAATTTTGTTTTGAACAAATAGTTGAAACAATATTAATTATCAAAACAGTAATTAATTACCAATCTATTACTAATATAAAAAATATTAAAATAAATTTCATTTTATATTAGATTAAAAAATGTTTACTAAAATAATAAGAAACTGTGTTAGAAGTTACTTAAGAAAATCATATATTTTCAATCAAAAAAAAATTATTGTTGTATTTAATAACTATAATACTGTATTTTTGTGTTTAGATGTCTTTTTTATAATTTGACGCTGCATTCAGTTCACATTGTAAATTTTTATTTTATTTTTCCATTTTAAAGTAAAATTTTGAGAAAAATCAAATCAACATACGTGATAAGCTAATAAGTATATTAATGAGACCATCCGTTTTTTTGAAAAAATATATTCTGATTAAAAAGGTATATTTTAGATTCTTCCATTACTTATCGGGAAATCTTTATTGTTACAAAATTAAAAAAAATCACTATAAAAATTAATATTAATTTAAAAATTGAATTATTGGCTTATATCTTTATTATTTTTCAATTGATTATAGTTTTTTTTCACCTAATTAAACTGTAAATATAAAAAATACACAATTTGCAAAAATAAATTGTGCGTTATAATCTTTATAAAAAAATTTGAACAGAAAATATTTTAAAATGATTTCGCTTATGAAATTATACTTGTCATTTTTATATTATTATTTATTGTTATCTAGAAAAATCATAGAAAAAAATAAAAAGATTCATAATTCATCAACTATCACCCATAAAATAATACTTATTCATTTTTTATTCAATCTATTGATGTATAAGAAAGTAATTCGATTGTGAAGTTGAAAATAATTCTATGCTAATTATGGAAGTTCGAAACATTGTAAATCATCTTATGAAAATATAGATTTCTTCTATATAAATCATAAATATTAGTATTTTTAAAAAAAAATTATCCTTTAGATCTTAATAATTTGAAATTTTCTATAAAAAACTTCGTGTTAAATTCTATCATTTTTTATTTTCATGGTTTCTTACAAAAAAATGGTACTTTTAAATATAATGTTAATTTTAAAACATAAAATTGCCGTTAAAGTACCAGCGTAAATATAAAATGTTTTTAATTAGGATAGATAAGACAGTAATTGCACGAATTTACCTTTTTCACAAACCTCTCTGCAATTTAACCTTTACGAAATTTATTTTTCTCGATGTCCTGTAATGCAGTAACATAATCGTTTTTCAATTAAAACTTTAAAATATTGATATATCGATTTAATTCGATAAATATAAGTTATTGCTATTTTTATTTAAATTAATATTATTATTGCTATATTTATTTGGATAATTGTTATTATTACTATTATTTTAAATACTGTTACTACTAATGTTTATACTATGAACATATTATTTCTACCACTACAATTTTTACTAAAAATATTATTTATTTCTCTTCTTTCTTTTTATTCTTATTTGGTTTTTTGTGATTTTTCTTATTTTAAAAAGTTCACTAAAGACAATCCATTTACATTTATTTCCTTTTTTAGTAAAATCAAATATTATTCAATATAAAATATTCAAATTTAGCATTTTAAAAGATTCATTTAAGATTAATAATTTAAACTAAAAATTACTATTTTAATTTATAAATAATATGTGATTTTTATTACACTCAACATAAGAAGAATCTTGCAAAATCTATAGGATTTACAAAACAATTAACAAACTGAAAAGATTTTATGTTCTATGCTATAATTAAACGAATAAACCTGCAAAAATGCTATCAATTAAATTATAATTGTAGAGGATAATCAAAAAATATTGTTGTTGATCCAATAGTAATTTTTTAATATTTATTTATCTAATAATTGGGAATCTAGAAAGACTGTAAAGAATATTAAGAAAAATTTTCTGCAGGTTCAATACAAAAAAAATGGTTTTATATTTTCTTTTACAGTTTAGACTGTTTTGAAAAAACGAACTTTCATTTTTTCTCTAAAAGTTTAAAAATCGAAAAAACAATAAAAAAAAATTAGTAAATGTTTAGATGAAATCAATCACAATCAACAATTTTTTTAATTTACTTCAAAAATATTTGTTCTCAATTAATAAATTTCAAAGAGAAATTTTTTAAATTAAAATTGCAAGTTTCTTTAACCATATTCATAAAAATGATAAGTCAATTATCTGATTGTACTTTAATGCAAAAGTTTTATTATTTTACAAAATTTGTTGTTATTAAATCAACTCGAATCACATTTTGTAATAATTTTTTGATTATAAACGCTTCGCTATAGCTTTTTTTTAATATTCTTTAAAATATTGAATTTATTAAATGTCAAATATTAACGGTTTTTTTAATTAGAATATATAAATATATGTTTTTTAAGGTTTTTTCCCAATTAAATGGATATAAATATTGATTTTTGCGAGATTTGGTTTTCCATTTGACAGTAATTCATAGTGTTTTTTGGCTTGATTATTCTTTTTAAGCTATATTTTTCAATATATAGCCTTAAAATTTAACACATGTAAAATATCACATAAAAAAACTTGTGAATGTCGATTAAGATGTAAAATGAGTTTCATTTAAAATTAAAAAATCGGTTTTTACAATGTCGGATTACAAAAATTGGGATTTTGTACGGTATAAATAGAAAATAAATACAATTGTTATATATCAAAATATTTAATATTTTTCAACTGTCGATTTTGCAAAATCTCTTCCTCGGATTTAAAAGTCGTGGAAATTTTGTGTTGGTATTTGTGGAATTTGGATAACGGTTTGAATTCATGTGGTCTTTAGCACAACCGCATTTATAGCCATTTCAGTTCCGATTTTTTCAGGGCTAATCTTTCCATGATTATGTCAGCATTTGTTGGTTGCTCCTTTCGCTCTGCCTCTTATTTCATTGATCAGAACGAGAAACCAGGGGCAGCGCCTGCAATGGAGGGCACTACAATAATTTTGAACAAAAACGCTTAAGTGTTTTATGTGTATTTGCTTTTTATTTCACCACATTAATAGCTTACTAATTGCTTAAAATTTTTTTTGCTATATTTATGATTTTTCTTCTTTTTAATAGTTAATGATGGTATAAGAATCTGAAACTTAAATCGTAAATTTAACATCAATTAAATTTTACTTACAGTCCTATAAAAACATTTTTCTTCTAAATAACAATCACTATTGTTGGAAGAATGTCCAATATTTAATTAAAAAGAGAATTGTATTTTTTATGGCGTTTTTTTAATTAGTCTATTACAAAACCACAAAATATTTTACACCAATACAAAATCTTCATGAAAATAATATACATAAATGGTGTTTATTCAAAAAAATCGGTAATTCTCTTAAAAACTCTTTTAATAATGCTTTTTTTCTAATCACATTGTCCCAAATACAATCAATCACAAAAATAAAAATCTTATGATAACTGGTGAAAAATAAAATGTTAAGAAAAAAACACTAAAAATTATATGTATTTTTTGCTTTTTAAGCCCAGTAACTTTTCTTTCATTGAGTATATTTCGTTTGTTTTCTCAAATTCAATGATATATTATATAAGTCGTTGCACATTTATACAACAAGATATTTTAGAACGAATGTTTTTTTAATATTTTTTGGAATTTTTTTTTTAAAAAAGTATTCTTCAATGGATTTAAAGATAATAAAAAAATATAAGCGTAATTCATCATATAGTTTTTGTGTATTTAGCAATATTCATTTATGATTAATTTTTCGTATAAGAATATATTATCATAGTATAAAACATACTAACTTGATTATTTCGCCTTGATCTACTCGTAAAATGAACATTAAATATTTGTTTTTGTAATGCCGAGATTGTGTTTGTGATTAAATGCAAAAAACACAAAATTTCAAACAAAATCAATCCAATAGGAAAGATGTTTTTATAATGTTAAATAATATAGACTGAAACACCTATTAACAGTAAATAATTTTTTTACTCTAATCTGTTTAAAAACCCTATAAAATATACGATAACAAAGGAAAAAATAATTTGGATTGTTGTTAGTAGGATTTTTAATAACTTTTAAATTGTGAATTCTTCGGAAAATTTTAACGCTTCACAATTAATTTTTTAAGAAATTCAGGAACATATTAAATCTAATTTAGTGTATTAATTCAATAAAAAAATTGGTTTTATAAAAAAATAAAAAACACAAAAAAATACTTTTTGCATATCTTATTTGAGAATTTCAATGTGCATTTTTATAAATTTGTTGGCGTGTTATGATGATAAGAATTATTGCGGCTCAAAATATTTTAAAAACAAATTTCATTTTTTTTAATTATCAAAATTTTTACTAATCTTTAAAAAACATCAGTCAGCCGTTCTTGGTTTTTCTGCCTAAAACTGCGCAATTATAAAGTGAAAATATAATATATAAAAAAATATATTTTGCAATGAAAATATGTTATTCGTTTTGAATTTTGTATAAAGTACTTAGTCTTTCATAAAATAATATATCTAAAAAATCGTTGATATACACATATAAAGGTTTAATATATTCTAAATTTTTGACATATTTCTGTTTTTTCTATTAATTTCATAATTTATGCTATAAAGGATATGATATTAAAAAAATTGTTCGTAAAGAGATTCTTCTCTATCATTTAAATACATATTTTCATTGAAAGTTGGAATTTAGTCATGACTGTTAGTGTTTGCACTAATAGAAACTAAAACATAAACTTAGATATTTTATGTAATGTAGATATTATATTTTGCGTTTCTGCAAGAATTAAAAGATCAACAAATGTTAACAACCGAACAACTATATTGTGATGCTGTTCTGCTTGAAAAGAACAAAAAAGAGGGTTAAGCTGTTGGATTTATTTTTTATATTAAAAGAAAAACAATAATTCCTAAAAATTAAAGAATATTTAGATTTAAAAAAAACTTTCTCAATTAAAGAAGCTGTTTTACTAACCGATAGGGTTTACTTTGAGCTGAATACATAATGAAATTTATAGACGGCGAAATTAAAAATATTTTCGAAAGCGAAATTCTCCAAGAAGACATTTTGAAGTGCTATACAAACAAATGAAACCGCTCGAAATTTTGTTTTTTATATCTTTATATGTAGTTACTTGGGCAATATTAAATTTTTTATTTATTTTTTCAATTTTAAAACAGATATTGATTTTTTTCTGAATGAAGCGAACAATTATATTTTAACGCAATCAAGATGTTCATTATATATTTATTAAAATCAAGAAATATAGCTATTAAAAAGAGTTCTTTCATTGCTTAAAATAACAAATCCCATTTTCAAACATTTTTAACAAAACTGCAAAAGTAAAATTTTTTATAAAAAAGATTTGTACTCAGTGTGTTTATATGTATAATATTTTTTGAAAGAAAGTGTCAATTGGTTTTACAAAACAAAAAATTGTGTTTTTTGGTTTCAATTAAAATTATTTCTATGTTTTGCAATAAATATGCATATCTTTATGTTAAAAATGATATTAAAAAACAGTGTTTAAATGTTATTATAGAGAAAGTTTTATAATTTGTATGCAGTACACTCATGTTGAATTAAAAAGAAAATTTAGCTACTTGTTGAATATTAAGAGTTTTACGGCTTCAATTTACCTTTTTCATCATTATAGTATATATTTAGAGAAACTAATATTTAGTTTTAGAAATTTAGTCACTGATTTGTAAAGATGGAAAAAATAATATTCGACAATTAATCTTGTCAAATATTATTTAAAATTTGAAATGAAAAAATTATTATTTGTTGATGTAATCATTACCAATATGGGTTGGTTTGTTAGAAAAAAATGACATTAAATGATTTTAGATATTTTACTAAAAATTAGGGTGTTTTTAAATATGGATTTTGATGATTGATGATTGACGATTGTTTAAAAACCAATTAAATTATAAAGGGAAATATTTTTGAATAAAAATGTATAGAAAACAATCTATAGTCTAATCTTCGTTTTCTCACATTTCTAATCAAGCTTTATCCAACACCAATAAAAAAATAAAAATGTTTTTTGACTCTCTTCGAGTAATTTTCTAACTTGCATCTATTGTGGGAAGGGTTTTTTTTATTAGTTTTCGTGTCAAAGCTTATAATAATATAAGTTTCTCTAATTTTAATGCACACAAAAAGTAAATTTGAAATGACAACTGATATATATTGAGATATTTATTATACAAAATATAAAATTGAAATTTTTTTAAAATAAAAAATATGATAAAATATATTCGTAATGTATATAATAATTCTTGTCAAAATTTCAAATTTCTATGGGCATTGTGATGCCCAGCGTCATATTTTGAATTGGAAAAAAACATCCTTAAAATTTTATAAGTTCTTTATTTTTAAAAAACGATCTTTTGATCATATGATGCAAAAATGTATACAGAAGAAGGGTAACTATTCCGACAAAGAAAACATCAGGTTTTAGTTTATTAACTTAAACATTTACTCAAATACATAATTGTTTGTTTATCATATCTTTTAACTATTTCCAATTTTTTCGGAATTTTTTGGAATGACTCAATAGTACGGCTTTATTATAACTAAACAATTTACATTTGTCGCGTGAATTATGAAATTTTTTAATTCGATTTCCTAAAATACTTTTTTCATGCATAGTATTGGCGTGACTTCCTGAATGAGCATTGGGGGTTGTTAAGAATTTTAAGAATAAAGAAAGGTAGTGAGCATTGTGAGGATTTTTATTATTTGAAGGCGCTGTACTGGGGGACATGCTCCTTTAGCAGGCCTCCTTTTTGTTCCAAGCTTCGGTGTTCCCCTTTCTCTGGTATTGACTCATTAAGGGTTAAAAAGGGTAAACAAACAAATAAAGAATTGCAATTGAGTGTGAGAGGTTAGTCTAGCACTGTGTCGTTCACAACAAATATTTACAAATTTTCCGCTTCAAAAAAATTTAGACCGATGATTTTTTTCATTAAAATCAGAATAAATTAATCACTTGTGTATTTTTAGCAATTCTCAATTTTTACACGAAACCTTTAAATCAATGATAATATTATGGCATCCAGTGATGGTTTTGTAAGTAAAGATATAAATTATAGAGTGTGTTATTAAAAAATGCTTTAATATTTAAAAGTATATTTATTTAGACAATTTCCCGCCATTCTGGTATCAGCGCTTACTATGGCATCGTAATTGCTTCTTTTACTGTATTTTGTTGTTGTGTAGGATCAATTCAGATGTCTTTTATAGTTTTGCTAAAAGGAATAAAAACCATCCCAAACTAGAATCGATCCCACTCTTAAAAACAGTTCGGGGAGATTAGATCGGTCAATTAAAGTTGACTTCTTTTTAAACAGTGTGTTGTATACATCAATTTTTTTACTATTTTTTATACTAATTAGTTTAAACTCAAAATTCTTAGTAAAAATTAAAAAACAAATGAAATTTTATTTAAAATAATTATTAATATAAAACCTTTGTTTTTTTGGTTAATTCCTAAGTTATATTGGTGTAGAATATCAAATATTAAGTATTTTTTTTTAGTGTTCAGTAATATTCATAATTTTGCATTATTAATTGATTGATGAAAAATAATCAATTTAATACTAATTTTGATCTAAATTGCAATTTTAGGTGAGTTATTGCTGTATCTATCAGATATTTATTTGTTTGATAAATATATTTCAATAATAGAATTTGTTTTTTTTCTATTACTATTTACATAATGTAATCCTTTATAAAATTATTGTTGTTTTTTATATTGTTATTAAAATATAAATGCTTTTATAGTTTTAGCATAATTTTTATAAATTGAGTCAAATCTGTTCAAATTATAGTTAAACTGGTTCAATATTAATTTTACATAATTTATAATAAAAGAAAATATTTAAATTAAATTCCCCTTGTAATGTTGGGATTCAACAGTTATGTAAAGAATTTTTTATTCTTAGGCTAAGAAATGATATAAATTTTGTTTTTAAGAAAAATACAAATGATAATTGTTGGTTTATTTATAAATAGATCTAGATGATTGATAGTTATTGAAAATAAATTATTTAAAACACTTAGTTTGTTCAAAAATTTGGATTTAATTGATAATAAAAAGCATTAGTGCATGCAATATTTGATTGATAAAAAAGGATTAATATTAATTGATGTGATAAGAATATTTTAATGATGAAGTGATTTATTGGAAAGAAATCAATAAATGATCCAATTTCTTGAATAGTATGTTATGGATTTTTGTCAATAGATAGACGACAAAGTTAAATAAATACGTTCCAAAAAGGTTTCAATTTTTTTTTAGCCAAGATGGCTTAACCAACTATAATAATATCGATACATTGTTTGGTTAATCAAATTAACCAGCCTCTTTACTTATTTCGATTATCTATGAAAAATGTTATTTCTTTGATAATTTGATTTTACATTACTGCATCTAATTATTTATTTAATTAATTCAAGTTGTTTTTATTTGAATTAATAGTTATGATTATTTATTGACATTTTTTAAATTTTTTTTAATTCAAGTTATTGAGGAAAATATGTGGTAGATATGAATTATTTAAATGAAATAAAAAAGGTCAATGACTAGATGCATTTATTAAAGGATATACTACGATATCCTCTGAATATTATAGATCAAATATATAAACGAAAAAAGATTTATATTTTTATTTTTTTTAGCGTAAATATTGGGTGTACGAGAGTTTTAGTTTATGTTTTTTCATACATCCGCGAAAAATGTATATTTTCATATTTTTGAGTAAAAATTATAAGAGAATCAATAATGCAACGACTCCAAAACAAATAATTTTACTCCAATTTTTTATAAAAATATGAAAACCTATGCTGTTTATCGTATTTTTACTAAATTAGGGTTAAAAACAAATAAATTGATAAATAAAAAACAATATTGTTAATTATTGAGCTTTTAACCTTTTTTTCAATTGAAATAATGGGTAATTTTTACTTTTAATCTTTTTAATTTTCAAAAATTATTATAACCAATTTATTTTTCGGTGTTTAATCAATTAAAAACTTTCATATAAATTTTTATTCTATATTTAAAATTTAAGAAAATTGCTTATCAATATTTTTTCTCTTATAAGGAGATAGAAGTATAAAAATCGCATAATGAAGTAATTGATAGTTCATTATTATTGGAAATGTTGTTTTTGATAATTTATTTATATTTTAATTTACATTCTTAAAAGCCATGTTTGTCTTAATGTCAATCTATTTAAAGAAATAATATCTATACGATCATAAGAAGATTATTGTTTTACCAATACAAATTTATATATTAATCATCATAATCATCATTAAAGACATAATTAATTACTCAAAAACATCCTTATCGAAATTAATTGAATGTTTATGTCAATATAATATTTTTAATTAAAATATTATTATCGTTTATCACATTTTAATATAATTTACTGATTGGTTATCAATTATTTTCATTATCATATTAAATTAATTTTACATTAATAAACAGCAATTATTTAATAATGTTGATAAATACCGACTTGATAGATCTTGTAGGTATTATATTTTTGTATTTTGTAATCTTATTGTATTTTAATTGGTAAGGGATACTTAAATGTCAGTAAATAATAATTCTAATAAACATTATTTATATTAATTGCAAAATAACTATTTAAAATTTTATTTACTTAAGAAAACCGAAGGATAAATTTTTTGATAGTTAGCATTAAAAATAAATAAATAATAATGAACGACAATGGTTTTTAATTTTATATAATTTTAATGAATGACTAACTAAAGAAATGTTTTTATTGCAATTATTGCAATAAATAGATAAAAAATTTTTAAACACAACATTATACCTTCTGGAATCAATTTGGAATATCCTTAATCCAAAAAAAACAAATTTCTAATTTAATAGTTTTTTTTTATAATTAAAAATAAGAATTGATATTCAATTGTGGTATCTATATAAATTATGTAAAAAAAATTTGTGTTTTTTGATTTATTTTGTATAAACTTTGTAAAAAACTTTGAATAAGTTAATGAAAAAAATAAAAAAAAATTACAAACAACCATCATCTTTATTTATAGTTGATAGAAAAGAATTTTTGCATTCTTATCAATATCTTCGATATCTTCAAGATTTTCAATATAAGGATTTATTTGATCATTATCGAAATATACAATTTTATCGTCTCTTACTGCTACTGATGTAAATTTTTGGACACCTTCACTTGTTCTTACATCTAAGCAAGCACCCATGAACGTATATTCTACATTTAAAATTTTTATTTTTCTAGGTATATTGATACTTTCATTTGAACCATCTTGTGTTTTTTTAACATAATCTACAAAAACAGTAACGATTTTCTGTGGCTTTGATAACTTTTTATTTAATCTAAAATTTTGATAGCTTGTTAATCTAGGTGAAATATTATTTATCTGTCGATTTAAGAAATTCTGAAGGGGTGATGTATTTTTCCATTCAAAAAAATCAAGTTCTAATGCTTCATTCATTGAGTTTTCACCATCTGTTCCAGATATTTGAATAGTTCCCTTAAAAATATTGTAAAAAATGTTTTTACTTTTAATTATAATATCTCGCAAGCCCGAATTTTCTGATTTTACCAAATCATGACTTTCTTCAATTAGTTCGCTAAGCAATTTTTTGAGGAGCTCACATGCATCATTTTTATATGTATTGTAAAACCCAGAAATTTTATCTTCAATTATTTCTATTATCCGCTTGATATTAGCTGATCCATTATTATTATAGCTATTGACAAATTTAGAAATGGCCTTTAAGAATGGGGTATTTTGTGAAATGCTTGCGGTTTGAAAATAATCTATGAAAGATGAATTTGACACCAAAATTTGCATCAAGGAAGTAAAAGCGTTGTAGGTTTCATATTTTTTATCAATTTTCTGCGGAGGAAATACAACAGGTGGTTTCCGTGCCGCTATTCTAGAGGGGCCAGCTATTGCTGTTCCGGAAGATGTTGAAGCAACAGGAGATGTTGAAGCTACAGAAGATGTTGGTGTCGGAAATGAAAGGTTTAAAAAATGTTGAGCTACCGGAAAACCTAAATTTTTTGCAAATTTTTTATTTTTGGGGTACATAAACTTATCATCAAAATTTATGATGATAGGATTAAAATTTTGCGGATCATCAAAATATATTTTACCAACAGGTGAAATGACACTTCTTGCTGAAATTTCTCTCTTTCGAATCATATCGTGGTCTTGTTCAATAGAAGGAACAGTAAAGTAATGCTTTAGACGTGTATTTTTATATAATCTCCAAAGTTTACTAATGCGTGGTAATTTTAATAACCTTTTCAATGTTTTTTCATCTGCGCCATTTCTAAAATAATACACTAAATCAATATTTTCTTGTGATGTCAAATGTTGCACATTACTCTGAACGAATTTCTCGAAATCTGCCTTACTTTTGTTTAGATCGCTAATTTGCATTTTTATATCCATTGCTAAGGCAATTTTCCAGCTATTCAAATCCTTGAGAAGATTCAACGTTGGAAGATCACCTATCTTATTATTATTTTCTAACAAATCCTTCTTTTGAATCATTATCACGGTATCATTCAATCGCATAGCTATCAAGTCACTATTTACATTACAAAATCTGATCACATTTCCAGGTGTTTTGCAAAAAGTCATTTTCACAAGAAAGGCAATCAAAATACCACCTATAAAGCTTTTCATCTTTCTGCGTATCATGTTTTCTTTATTTTTACATATATTTATAGGTTTTTCTGATATATTAATATTATATTAGATGTCAAACTACATGGAATTTTTAATTGAATTGTATTTTTTGATTTTTCACTAAAAATGATAATTTATATATTTTAATTGAGAATTTAATATATTTAACACAAAATATTTAATTTTAATCAATAAAATAAATTTTCGGTCAACTTTTCTATTTTATTTTATCTTTTTTAATCTGTCAAAAATGTGTTGAAATTTTTTTTGATACATTTTTTAATAAAAGTCAGAAAATTTTGAATATCTATTGCAAATTAAAAATTAAAAAAAAAGTTAATGTTGGTTTTTGAATTTTTTGCATCACATAAAGCAATTTAATTTGTAATTTCTTAATTTCATGTAATAAACGTGAATTTTAGAAAAAATATTTATATTTCGTAGCCAAGTAGAATGTTTCAATATATTTTATTTGAATATAATGCTTTTTTAGAATGCATCATTTGAAATATTCTACTATATTCATAATAAATTTTTGTTTGATCGTAATTTTGAAAATCTAAATTTTATAAACACTCCTCTTTAAATGTATAAAGTAATGAAAACAAAAAAAATTATTTATAACCAATATCATTTTAAAATATATGTTAATTTGATGTTTTCCTAGATATATATTAATCTACGTTCATAGTATTAAGACGCATATATTCATATATTATAAAACACTGTCTCAGAATCAAGGGTTTTTTTTATAATAAACAAAAATATCAATTAGTTTCTTTATTTTGTAAAAATCTTTAATAAATGTTGGATTTATAGGAATTATAACATAATTCAATTACACAAGTAGGCATGTTGATTCGTATTAATTAAAACATAAATGAAATTTTATTACTATTTATTTAATTCGCAATAATTATAAAAAAAGTATGAAATTTAAAATTAAAATGTATTTATTTCTGATAAATCACAAGTAAAAATTAAATGAAAAAAATTGTGTTTAAAATTAAAAATTTCTAAATTACAAAGTTTAAAAATTAAATGTCTTAAATTATGTACGCCATTTAATTTTTTTTGAAACTAACCATTTAATTTTTACTAAAAATATTAGTTGATATAAACAAGTCTCACAAAATGTTTTAATGATAATATATTTTTTTTGTATTATTTTTTATGTTGCGTTGTCGCAAAAAAGAATAAAATTGGTTTACCATATAAAGGTGGAAATCCTGTATTTATAATAGTGCGTGAATAAGATATTTGTGAATATATAAATTACTAAACTCATATATTATTAAATTTATAAAAATTTCAAAAACATTTAAATCTATTGATTTATTTGATTCTTAACAACAAAAATTTATATATTTTACATAAATTAAAATCTTTTTAAAAAATTATTTTTGTAAAGAAATAAATAAGCTAAAATTTACTTTAATTTTAAATTTAATTTTTATAATATTCTTGTCCTAAAAATACTATCTGGTTGAATTGTATAAATCTCCTGTGCTTTCATTAAAATTAACATGGCAAAAAAAATTTAGTAAAAAACTCTCTTGTTAGGAATTTGACATCATTTTCGAAAAAACCTTAAAAAAAATTTAACCATGAAAGCGATGTAATTTACCTGCACATAAAATTATTTGATAAAACCACATTTTTAGAATTAAAGACGCGTGTATATTTAAAATACTATTATAATTTTTGTGTACAAAAATTTCGTAAACAATGTAAAAATATACCGTAGTATTTGTAAAAGTTATTGATACAAAGAAATACAATTTTATGTATTCAAAGACCCAACTGCGATTTTGAAAGAAATAAATTTAATATATTATTCTGAATATTTCAATTGATTTTAAATGCTTATTTCTTTCAATAATGTTTTTTCACTTATTTCAGATCGTAATGTAAGACAAACAGTAAAAAATTAAATTAAAAAATTAGTATCTCATTTAAATCATATTTAAAGTATTAAAATTATATACAATTGTGATAATAAATATCTCTTGATCAATAATTTGGTTTTTGATAATTTCGTAAAATAATACAATCGAAGATAACTGAATGTTTTTATATATTTTACTATTTTTTTATAAAATAATTCTTTATATTTTTAATTCATTTTTATTGCCAAAATTGACTTTTATACTTTTATAAATGATTTGCTCTAAATTTAGCGCTGAAAATACTAATTTACCAGCTGTGTTATTAAAGAAAAAAATATTTATGTTATTGTATTTACAAATATTTGAGAATGAATAATGTTTTTCCTTTATGAATATATACACAACAAAATAAAAAATTTGTCTAGTAACATATATAATATCTATAAAATTGCTAACTTGTTATAATATATAAATAATAATATTTTTAATTGTAATATTAGGATAAAAATTACACAAAGTTCTTAAGAATGATGGTGAAATTTAAAAAATCAATGAATATAAAGATATAATATAAATAATAGTTATTATAATTTGTTATATAGTAAGATCAAATATTTTTTGATCTGCGATATACTTATCAAAAAATAATAATATATTTGCAAAGCAAAATATAATATCATTTGAAAATTAATGAAGCCTTTTTGAGTTTGTAGTGTTATATTACCTTAAGGTAATTTTGGATTTACCGGATGGAAATAATCAAAGATTTGAGCAGAATATGAAATTTAAAATTTGAACAAAAATTATTTATTTTGCAAATAAATTTTTAAATTTTCTGTCCCAGTGCCCATTCTTTCTTTCCGCTCGGCTTTTCGTTGGGATAAGAATATATTGCTCCGGCAGTTGTGAGCATTTTCATATTTGATTTTGTTATTGATTTTTTTTTTCTATTAATATCATTTTATACGATAAATTTTCTTTCTATGACTTTTCGAGCTTTTAGCTCTATGTTTTCAGGCGCAAGATCTTCTTAAAATCCTATTTTCCAGAAGTATCTTATTTTTTTGTTTGAGATAGTACTAGTAAATAAATATTAAATTTAAATTTTTGAATTCTTTTTGAAATCTCGAAAGTTAACCAAACGAACAAAATTATAAACCAACAATACTTCGAGTCAGCACATTTTAAAAATAAAATATTACCAAGAAAAGTTCATATCCTACATTACACCAAAAAAAAAGAACTGGACCATGTAATTAATATGTTTTTTTATTTCAAATATCAAAAATAAATTTAAATACATTTTAAATAGTAGTATTTGCTTTATTTTCATTATATCAGCATATTCAACAATTTTTGTAAAAATTTGCACATGATAATTTTTTTCAAAAAAGAGTATTGAAACTATTTAGCAGTATATTTCTTCATATAGTGGAAAAAATAATATATAAATGTGAAAAAATATAAAATATATTTTTTTCTAAATGAAAACATCCAAATTCTTCTATTAGAATTTACGAAATATATTGCTGATATGCAAACATTCTTCCGTGGTTTCAACTATGAACTATCATAAATCAAAAAAACATATAATTATAAATATAAAGATATTAATAAATTAGATTGACGATTATCAATAAATTTATAGCACTAACAAGAATTAACATTCAACATTGAAAAGGTTATGATGAATCCTGAAACATACCTCGAAGACAATAAATATGTAGAATATCAACAATTTTTTTAAGAATTACCTTTTATTCATATCATTGTTTTTTTCTAATCTTAGAAATCTTTATCGGAATAAAGGATTATTTTTCATAAATATTCATTATATATTTTTAAAAAATCATACATATACATTTAATTAACTTTAAAGGTATTTTTTTATTTATTTTCGCATCATAAGATGTTTTCACTGTTGCGGATACTATCTAATTATGGCATTAATCATAATAAGATAAAAAAAATCCAAATATTATTGCGTTGGTTTTCATACACATAGGCGTAGCTGCTTTTCATATAATTCTCTATGCACTATTTTTTGTGTATTTTTTTGTGTATTTATCTAGGATTGTGATATTGTCTACTATAATTTATAGTGTTCGATTCTTATATAGGGTTTGTGTCACATTTAATCCAGTTGCACTTGATTTCTTTGTTTATGTGTATTTTTTCTGTTGAAACATGCTTTAAATAGATAATTTATTATATTTAATGTTGGGTATAAATATACATAAGTTAAATAAATCATCTAATAAGAAATATATCTAATAATGCTTTTGCAATTAACAAAAAGGCTCAAACAGCTGCAGACGTTAACTCTGTTAGTGTATCTAAAAATATAAAATGTTAAAGTTCAGTTGGGTTTAATAGAATATTTAAAATAAATTTTAAAATATTTGTTTTTTTGTTAATATGATGTTTTTTGCTTCAATAAAACTACTTTAAAAGTATTTTTATACTGTAGTTAAAATATTTTATTTTTTAGAGTAAAATTTATAACATATTATTATTTCGATTATTGGTCAATTTTGTAATATTTGACACATTAAAACAAGAATAAAAAATTTATTGTAATAACAATCGTTCTTTTGCTACAATAATTTATTAAAATGTCGAAAACAAGAAAATATAGATAAAGATATAGAATGCAAATATTTAAGAAAACCCATGTAAATGAACTAATTTATGTATATAAGAATAGTTCAAATAAAAAATTTACTTTCTAAGCAGAAATATTGATTGAAAAGCTATTATTTATATAAATTTTTCTATTGTATTTTATACACACGTAAAGTTTTTTTAACTTCGTTTAATGCAATTTGTTCTTCGATCCCTGTAATTTATCGTTTAATTTTTCATTTTTTGCTAATTTCAAAAAGTAAATACTTTTTTTTATATCTGGTATTTAATGATAGCAAATGTTAAATTAAATATTATGTTAATAGTGAATATCAATTTGTAAAAATGTAAAATACTGAAGATTCAAATAAAATGAAACCGTTAAATCAACTAGAACGCTATCGAAAATTCGCACAATAAGCCTTAGAAATTTTTATGTAAAAGAAAATACAAAGAAGCGTCATATTTATATATGAAATAATGAGAAATTATATTAGAGAAATTGTATTTTTCAACAGATTTTTTTTCATCAAAGATTTCAATGTGAATTGATGAAAAATATTGCAATTTTTTGTGTTGAATATTCATTTTCGAGCTTTTTACGTTTTTTTGTTTTAAAAAGCAGTAATTTGATTATTTATGTCAGTATATACATGTTATATGGTTACTTGTTGTATTCACTTGGTATTTTGTTATACCTAAAATAATACTCTAAAATATTTTTGTTATAGGTATCAATATATTGTTTAAAAGAAAAGAAAAAATTATTTTTATTCATTGTTTTTTATATTTTATTAAAAAATGTAAACTATTTATAATTTTTAATAATACTTATTTTTCAACTTTTTTCTTTTTTTACAATCAGCAACTTTTGATAAACCAAAGATACATTCTATTTTCGGATAAACTAAAATTGATAAACATAGCAAATTCGTATTCAATTAGAAATTGAAATATAAAATCACATATTTCACTAAACTCTAATTATCTATATTTGCCATTATAAAAGAAGAATATTTTTTTACTAATTTTTTTAATTTTTTGAAGCACTACATTGCTTAAGATCATTTAATAGTGTTTTCAACAAAAACAAATATGTGTATTTTTTATGTCTGTATGCGATCTTTCTATATAAATATATAGTAAATTAACATCTGTGATTGCTGGTAGGTGGTTTATAGTTTATCGAAAATTATTTTTATTTTTAAATCTTATCGCACACTTAATATATATCTACATGCGCTTAGGCCAAAATCTTATTTTTTTGAATTTTATTCACAAATAAAAGTTTTTTGGTTTTATTTTAAGTTATTAAAGAAAAAAATTAATGAACTAATTCTTAATTTCAGCGATCAAATATTGTAGTGTAGGAGCAGCATATTTCTTGATATAATATATATTATTTTTCGATTTGAAAAATATAATTCTCTGTAACTTGTGGAGATTATCCATATGAATTTAGAACTCCTTTTGGTTTTTATTGATTAAACAAATAATTGAAAAAAATAAAATATGATATATTTACTTTTTCACATATTCATACACTATGATAAGATTTTATGGTTTTTTTTGTATATTAAGAGACAATATATACAGTGTGCTATAAAATGGTTTAAATTATATATATACATATGCATAGCTGTAAATTTTCAGGATTTTTCTATCTGTATTTTGTGTGTTTTTAGACGAATTGTGTTTTTACTAAATGTTAAAATCATTCTTTGCAAAAAAAAATAATAGAATGAGAAAATTTTTCGAAAAAATTAAATTTTTTTATTTTCAGTAATATATTTACAAGTAATTATATTTATGTTGTCATTTGATTTCCTTTCAAAAAATCGATTCTAGCTAAACCCATAACCAATTATTTTAGAAAATAAACTTGAAATACATTAAATAAGATCATATTATTTACTTTTAAATACTTATTTTTAAAAAAAATTAAATTCCAACTTCTGTGGTTTTTGGATGAATTTAAAGCACCTTTTATAGAGTTTACACACATGAATCTGTTAATTATTAGAATATTTTACATCTGATAGTTTAATTATTTATATAATCACAGTATCGAGCTAAGAAAATTGTCATTTAATGATTTACTTAAAATTAAGATTTGATTTATGACACATAGTCTGATTACAATAAGAAGCAAGAAATGTGCAACTATTATATATAAAGTTGGTTATTTCACACAATATAAGAATCAAATAAGAGCTTGCATTGCTTAACCTTTTCTCTTATTTTCTTTTGTACCAACAATAAAAAACCATTAAGGAGATTAAATAACATACAATAACTTCTAAATTCTTATTATTGTATCATATTGTAAACAATTAACACAATCTCAATAATTTAGCAAAGCAAGTTTGACTTAATCATAATATAAAATAACTCTTTAAAAGATTTTTCGTATAAATTCAAAATCTAAATAATTTGTATTTTTCAAATTCAAAAACAATTTTATTGTTGTATCTGTGATGATATTCCTCAGATGGCGAAACTTCACGAATATCTTGGTTGATCGAATTGCAGGATTTTTGTTTATCCATATAATATAAAATAATAGTAATAAATGTGTTCAAATATGTTTCAAAAGGATAAAAATTTGTAATTATTAGCTTTTATATTTATTAATAATATTCTTAACACCTCCTTTTATTATATATTGTTAACTGGTTTCTTCTTTTGTTTTAAAACGTTTATAAAATATATGTATATATGGGTTAATCAAGTATTCTTCTGAATAACCTATCAATCATTCCCTGTTTTCGTAATCAAAGATCTTAGCCTCACAAACGTTACACTATAACCGTTTAGGCTGATTATCCATGTTTTCTCTCACAATATCCTGAATTTAAAAACTGCAATCATAAGAAAATTCTGCCATTGTGTTTTGAAAATTAAGTATAACTAAATCTCAAATTGATTGTTTATTGGACATCTTTATTTTCAATTATATATATTACTTGCCACAAGATATTTATAATCAAGAAACAAAAAAGTTAATGATGTAATTACATGCCAAGTGATATATTTTGATCTGTATTCAAAAGGCAAAATAATAACAAATTCAAAAAATGTAATTTTTTATTATGCGAATGGATTTTTTCTTTTAAATTATTGGTGTTGTATTAAAAATCAATGCCTTTCTAATATCAATATACAAAATATATATTTGTTGTCTGTGTCAACGTTTGGGCATGTTAGTATCAATGAACTGCTGTGCGGGGGAAGATCACACAATCATATGACGATTCATTTTTAATTTTTAACGTTAGGGTTTTTTTATATATTAAATTAAAATAAAAGAAATGTTTTCTTTAATTATTGTTAAAACAACAACAATTGTGTTTGATGTGTTTTACGCGCTCAATGAAATCGCTTCTAGCATCTACTATTTGAAATGTTAAAAATATTAAAAAATAGTTTTTAATGAATCTAAGCCTATCTAATATGGTATAATGTTTTCAGGTTTTCGCTGGATCATTAGATATTTGTGGTAAATTTATTCTTTGAGTAGAAATAAAAATTTACTTTAAATTACTAAAATAACGTTTTTTACTGTTAGAACAGTGACAGACGTTTAAAAATATACATAGACATATTTTTTATATTATTTCAATTGATTTTTTTTATATAAACACGGAAAATTCTAATTATATTCACAGTAAATTATGGCTAATTCTATTACACTAACTTCAATGTATCGGTTTTTACATTTTTGCTGATATTTTGCGTCATACCGTATGCATATTACATAGAATATATTAATTATTTTTGAGAATTACATTACTTGTGTATATACATTGCTTCCTATTTCAGAAAAATAGCTTAAACAATATTTCTACAAATTATTGATCAACCATGTTAGTAAGGGCCTTAATTAGTTGTTTATGTAGTAATTTTTGAAAATTTTTGTGGTTTTATTGTAGAAACACCAATAATTTGTATACTTTAATATCATTTAAAACACAAGAAAAATTATTTTTAATATTAATATTGCAAAATTTGTTATGGATTAATCTGTGTTTTTGCTTTTTAAATGCGAAATTATTAAGTGAATACATATACTTATCTTTTTATTGCTATTCTTGTAAACCTTTAAATATAAATGTGATATTCATTTGTAATTCTTTATACCCGAAGTGTATAATAAACAATTTAATTTATAATGAATATATTTGATGAAATGATGGTAATATTAATAAAGAACGAATATAATTGTGTTTGCATATAGTAAATATTTAATGTAGCATTTTGTAATTTTTATTTTTTTTGTTACCATAAAAATATGTTTTGAATATAAATCTGTTTTAATAAACATTTTATATCTTATCGATAGTGTATTGTATTTTTGAAGGAATAAAGGGCTCTTAATATTGCTAGAATTGAATTTATCTCGATCAATATCCACCAATAAAACTATGACGTCTAGTTAAGTGGTTATTATTTTTTAAGGGCGAATATGTTCGTTTAATATAACGCTTAAATTCTGTGTGCAAGAATAAACATCAAGACAAGTACCATGTAAAAATTTTTATTCTTTTCATTAAAGATCCTTATTTTCCAAAAAAAATCCTATACGAATACTTTCCACGGCATTATACACCTGTACAACTTAAGAAGGTTTAAACAAACAATTTTTAGTTATGTTTTGAATTATATTTTACATCCTTGTTTTCATGATAGGCCAAACTAAATGGTTTTTTAGTTGACTCGTTTAACTTTATGAATATACAATTTTTGCTTTTTGTCGTTAATTTTATAAATCAATTATCATAATGAAAAATCTTTTTTTGATAATATGATTAATGTGCAATAAATGAACATCTTGACAAAAAATTAAATTGATGCTAGTATACATAATTTCGAATTGAAAAAATATAAAATTGGTTAAATAAACAAAAAAAATAACCTTTAAAAATGTCTTAAAATTTTGAATAATAAATTTTTCAAATGTACAAGAAAAGAATGATGGAAATAATAGAACTATGTATATTTAGTTGATTCCAGGCATGTTCTTAATATTTTAGAATAATTCCTATCACCCTTTCTTAGTTTATTTATATCTTAGACCTGATATATATAAAATAAACACCGTGTGTTTGGTCGCCAATGAGCTGAGATATCTTTTTTAGACTCTAACGTTATAAATTTTTCTGAAATTGTTATGATATGTTCAAAAAAATTTTTTTGTGGTTTATTTATATAATTATATTTAATACCTTTGAAAAAAATTGGTGTAATTTTTATAGCACACCTAAAACTCTGTTGAATTTTGATCTGTGTGGTGGAACATTGGGATGCGGCCTGTCTTGAAGTATTCTTCAAGCAGCGAATAGTGATGGGTATTATTTACCACTTTCACATGTTTTGGACCGGCTTTCCCGTTCCTTGAACCTGTTGGCATAAACCTAAGGTTCTTATTTGTGACATTGTTTATGTCATTGTTATACTTGTAATTCATTAAGTAAAAGGTTTTAATTCTTTGTTTATTTTAAAAAAAAGGGTATTTATTTAAACCGATGAATTTATAAAAATAAATATTTGTGGTAATTAATGTTTCAACATTTTAAATAACCTTCTTTGACTCCACACTGGTGTTGTGTTCTAAACAAATAACACAACAATCTGTAACAGTAAAGAATATAATTCTCTTAATTGATGATTTGTTTTTGAATAAATTTGTTTGTAAAATCAGTAATATCATAATACAAGTATATTCGATATCTCTTTTTTTCTCTTAAAAAATTCTTTCTTTAGCAAACGTTTCGGGTTTTTTATTTACTAATGGTTAATTATAAGCAATATTTCATGCATAAATCTATTTTAATCTTTTATTTTTATCGGATTGCATAAAATCTTTCAAAAATTTTTTATTGTTTTGCTGATTTACAGTTTATGTTTCCATTTGGCATTATTGCATTAAATATTTAATAAGCATCAAGATAAATTTAATTAAAAATAGTTTTTAACAGGGTGATTTTTTAGTACGTATGACTTGATATCTATAACATTATTCTAATTTGGTTCATTTAAAAACAGAATTTATCCATTTATTTGTTTCACTTTAAGCTTCTGCAAAAAAAAACAATCAATAGTTTGATCAAATCAATTAAAACATCTAATTTTTCGGAAAGAAAACTTCTACATCGGCAAATATACCAAAAAAAAGCTGAATGAAAAAATACAAACAATTAATATTTTTTAATCACTAATATTTTCATTTTCTTCTGTTTTAAATATAATACCACAATACATTACAAGTTTTTGTTCGTAACCCATTAAAATACTTTATGAGAGAATTTTTTTATTTAATATTATATTTGGAATTTTGTAGGCCAAAAATGTAATCTTAGTCAAGTCATTTGGCTATTGTTTAATTTTGATGTCTGGATCTTTGATAGTGTTGGGAAATAATTAATTAATATTTAAACTTTTATCAGAAGATGAAGCTTTTAAATTTTTGATGTTTTATTTTATCATTTTTAATAACTATAGAGTAATGATACGTTATGTTCTAACACCATGTGCACATAGAGAATAATTTAATACGAAACGCAGAATATTTTGCATATTAACCATCACAATATTAAAGCTTAAAGATAAATTTTTATTATTTCTGTGATTTTTTTAAAAATTTACCTCGCATAGCACGAAACTACGTTATACTTACATTTAACAAATAAAATTAGCAACAAAATTTACATTTCAAATGACAAGAAAAAATGAAATTTCTTTAAATTATTAATTTTTTCACAGAAGTAAAAAATTGTTTAGACATTACAAAATCTCTGCAAATAACCGTGATCATTTAACAAGAGTCTGTGTTTCCTAATATATGAGTTTTATTGAGAAAAAAATATCAGATTTTGTAAGATTCTTAGAGAATTATAAATTTTACTTTGTTTATTTTACAAAATAAGCATTGATTTATTCATCCTTGATTAAAATGTTTTTTTAAAATAAAAAAGGTTTTTTATCATTTATAAGTTAAAAAAATAAAAATAAAAATATGGATATCCTTACATAAATTTTTATAAAAGATGCATACAGATATTTTAAATTCAATTTCTTTTTTATTTGCAATATTTGAAATGGACAATAATTTTATTATTAAAAAGGTTCATATTTTTCAATTTAGATCTTGTATTATAATTTTGGAATACTGTGGAACTAAAATTGTTGTTGATTTACAAAAAAATGTAATATCCGAGATATAGAGGTTTTGGTAGAAAAAATATCTAGAAATCGAAAACTTGGATTTTAATACGTTGGGATGTGTTTGCGCACAATCTGAAGATTTTTGAGAACGATTAAAAGACTTTTTGCTAGGCACGTTTATTTACTTCATAAAAATTTTTATAGCTTGCGTAAAGAAGAATGTTTTATCTTTCAAAACAAACTCATCAACTGTATTTTATAACTATAAGATAGCTAATGCACATGATAGCACGTGTAAACATTATTATGTTTCATAGCCGAAACGAGATAATAATAATGGAACAAAATATTATTAAATGTAATCTGACTATATCTAAGCAGTACTCTTGTGTACCAACAGTATATATCAAACATTCACCTTGATATTTGTCTTGACTATGAATTATCATTCACTTGATTTCCTTAAAAAACAAACCTTAAATAAAATGCCTTATTTTTCCAAAAACAAAAATGTCATAAAATCTTATAATAAATTCAACAAAAAAGTTTCAATTATGAGCAAACACCTAAGGTAAATACAACTCAGTCGTTTCCAACTAGGAAATCACGACAGTATATAAATATGTAAAATTATAAAAAATATTAATTGAAAGATTATGTTAAAGAAAACACAGATTTGAAAAAAAAACGACTAAATTTATAAGTAGATAAACTATACATTACTGTGATGGGAACTTGGGATACGACTTGTGTTAAAATATTCTTCTAGGATGGAGCGGTGATGGTGTTGGGTTCTCACTTCTATTCGCTCGCTGTTGGCTTCTTCTTTTTCTAAAACCATACCAAATTTTTGTTCTTTAAATAATTCTTGGAATGTTTATTCATAATCTTTCCCAAAGAAATATTTGGTAAAAGGTAATTTTTTATTAAACTTTAAATGTTTTGAATGAAATATTTTCTAGAAAAATTTTTTAAATAAGTAAAACTAAGTTGGTTCGCAAATATAACCAAAAGTGTTGGTCTTCTTTAGTGAGACACACAATAGCCACAAATTCTAATTTTATAAATAACAAAAAACCTTATATTATCAATTATTCTTCATATATTCCGACTGAAGAAGCAAAAAATATAACAAAAATATTCGAATAATTTATTCTAGATTTATTACTAAGTTCGAAAATATAAAATTCATATTTGATTGTGATATATTATTGACATAAAACTTATTAAATATAATTATATCATTAAATTTTTTATGAATTAAAAAATTTAAAATATTTTGCTTTTTAATAAATTATTAGATTATGATAAATTGTTAATTTTTCAAATTAAACTAACAGTAAAATATAATATTAAAAAAAGAAAGAAAGAAAGAAAGAAAGAAAATGGTGATAGATAAAAATATAAAAAATAATTACGGTAAAGCACACGAAATAAATCAAATATGCTAATAACAACATTTAGATATAAAATATTTATTGGTAAATGATTAAATTATTAAATTTTAAATGTTATAAAAGTTACAATAGAACGAACAATTTTATAAATAAGTAAATAAATATCATTGTTTTTATGACAATAGTATTATAATCTGCACAAAAAATACATTAAGTGGAATCTAAATATGTTATCAATTTTAATGTTTATTATTTAAAATCTGTTAAAGTAAAAATATTTTTTTTAATTTATATTTTTACAAATATATTTTAATTTGAAAAACAAGTTCACAAATACTATTTGAACTTTTCGTATTTATCTAAAATAAAATTCTAAATTTGCGTAATGACTTTTAAAAATTAAGTACAAAAAACCCTTATTAGATTAAATTACATTCCCAAAGTTATTCCTTGTGTGCAGATTGCCAAAGCCTAGCAAGTTTAGCTCAAAAAGTTACCTCTGCGTAACCTATAAAAGAGGGTAAATACAGGGAGCTCCATAGTAGGCTTCAAGCAAAAACTGAACAGTATGTCCCCTCTAAATCGCTATAATAATTGAAGGAACTAATCTGGTGCTGGATTACAACCAAAATTTAATAAAATATTTTATTTTCCTTAGCTATTACTTTATATATCCTCTTATGTCATGCACACAAATCAAAAAGTATAAGAAACTTAAATAATAAATAATACAATAAATTTACTTTAACTGCTCCAAAAAAACATAATTTAATATGTCTAATTTACAGTATTTGATCTAATTTTTTTATTAAAACAAACCTTGGAGGTCTGAACCAGCAACATGAAATCTACAATAAACAGTCATCTGTTCGATTCGAATCGTGCGCACTACATACGACATATAATATCATATATTTAAATGGATAGCAGGGAATTATTTTTGAAAAAAGTTTACTAGACTTTTATATAATTTTAGACCACATTTCAATTCAAATAATAGATATATTTAGACAAAATTGTGATTTTAAAAAGGAAACCCTATATTATGAGCATTTCTTTTACTTAAAGAATATTATAAAAATAATTAATAAATAAATAGTTAGAATAATTATTTTATCTTTAAAATCAACGATTAATCTCACATCTATGTTTTTTAATTAAAAAAACTTATTAAATAGTGTTTTCGCCTCTTTGATAAAATCTGTATTATATTTAGCCAGAAGGAAGCTATGTCAAGTTTCAGAATAAGAATAAATGCGAAATTGAAAAGATTTTAAAAAAATTTGTTATATAATTTAGACATTATTCAACTATACATCTAGCGAATTAAGAACTAAAAAACCTCTATACATTCCAAAGTTTTCATATTGGTCGTCCATATTAATGTGGTAAATTCGTTGTGTTATTAGAGACTAACGGACATTTTTTGCAACAAAAAAGTCTTCTATTTTGTCATTTCTGTTTTTGATGGTAAATATTGTTAAAATTTGTAAAAACATTTTGTGTAAAGCAATATATTTACCATTTTCTGCTAACTTTTGTGTCGATAATCCGATTAAGTTTATTATGTTTATGAGATGCTGTTTTTCTTTAAAATTTTTTGCAATTCTATTTTTTAAATTGTTTGTTTTTGACTAAATTTTTCATTATAACAAATTAGTATATATGTATATAAATACGTTTGTTTATTTAAAAACATTTCATATTGTTTGTTTTATGTGATTGCAATTTTTTATTTTAAAAATTTTAATATTTAATATACTGTTGTTGATTTTAATGTTTTCGCTTAAGTCAGATGATAATGAAATCATATTAACAGTAAGAAAAATAACATTGATTATTACTGAAACCATAAATTCCTTAAAAGTATGTAAATGAAAACCCGTTTGATGTCAATTATTGTATAATAACTACAGGTAAGTAATATATGTAACTTATTTTAAAAAAAATCTAAAAATTAAAAATAAAGGTATATAAACACAAGTTTTTTAAGGTAAAAATTACCATATCTTTAATTATAATTTTTCTATCATCACTACAAATAATCACTGCTTCACAAACTTATTGATGCATAATTTTCTCAGCTTAAACATCTTCAAGCTGCTTATTTTCTTATGTTAAACACCAAAAAATTGAATAGATTTATCTGTTTAGATTTTTATGCATGAATTTTTGTGTGTCAATTTTCAAATTAATAACTTCATTTTTACGAGAAATACACCTATTTGCATTTTTTTTCATTATCAAGGAATTATATATTCTTTGAAATTCATATGTAAAATTCACGCTCATCTCTTTTTAAATGTTTTTTTCACATAGTAATTATTTTAAATTATATTTGTTTATATAATTCAGAATGTTATTGCTTTTAATTAAAAAAATATTTTTATCACTTCTTTACTGTTTCTAATATATTTATTTTTTTCAATTGATTCTAAACTTATTGAATTATCTGAAATTGTTTTAATTTCACCACATATGTTCTTAAAAACGAAAATCTAGTTCATTCGCGCCTTACAGGCTATTTAAATTAGAAAAATGTTTCCTTCATAATATTTCTTTTTATAAACATGCTTTCAATTTCATTACAATTTTTTTTGAATACACTTCTAGCTATTTTTTAATGAATTTCAGTAGTAATTGCAAAGTTTTGGAGCAATCGTCTTCTTTTTAATTGTTAGAGAATTAATTATCTAGTAGCCTGTGTAATATATGAAGGAAAAAGTAAAAATCTAATGATTTGAATTTTTGTATTTATTTAAACCATTTTCTGTATGCGAAACTATTCTACCAGGTGTATGAAAGCTAGTACTTTGCCGAATCCAGCATTTGTCTTATTTCCCTTTTTGATTAAACCTTTTCTCGCATTGATTTATTTATAGAAATATAAATAGCAATGAGGATAAAAATAGTGGAGAAATGAAATTTCGGACTAGGATGTTACAACAGTTAGAATCTATCATTTTGTCTAAATTATCAAAAAATATTATATTTGTGTTTTTATACTTACTTAACAATTAACAAGTTTTTTAAATTACATTATTTAATCCTATCGATTGGATGATCTGGGACAACCTCTTGGTCGACCTGACTTTTTGCAGTTATTATTATTGTTTAAAAAGGAAGGCATAATTTGAAACTCGTTATATTTATTTAACTGACTTTATTTAAGTCTTTTAGTGATCAAATTGAACAAATCATATCAATTTGATCACAATGTCAAAACCTTTAATCTAAATAGATAAACATTTTATCCAATAATTTCACAGCTATTAAATGTCAACAAGATCAAACTAATCGCACAAGTAGAATCATTTGATGAAAGACCTAATAAGATTGAACGGTATTTTTATTCTGATCCGAATATACAACTCTATCAATTTAGTATATCATTTTAAACTCTTTACATTAGCTTTGTTTTTTATTACATTATGAGTGATTTTTTTATTTGAATTCAATCTGGAGAGGGAAGTTAGGATATGGCCTTTCTTGAAATACACTTCAAGAATTAAAAAGTAATGATTTAAAAATACAATTTCACTTGTTCAACATAGTCTTTTCCTTTCACAAAACTGTTTCGCATATTGTTTACATTCCAATGTGCTATTGTTGTAATGATAATACTGTTAAAATAATTCATATATATAAATTAAAGATTTCTCTTTGATAATTTACATTTAAACATATACATTTATAAATAGGAATAATTGGGATGTTTTAATGTTTTAAATAATCAAAACAACATTTTTTCGCGATCCAATCAACTATTATTTGTCTTGAATAATTTTATTTGATGACAATAGCATATCTAAATAGGTTTTTTTATTAAAAAAACTGTTTTCTCTCTTTCTTTTTATATTTTGAATGCACAATCTACTGAAAATCTTAAATACTTATTTTCACGAATAATATTAATAGAGCTACAAATAAAAATCATAGAAATCTAAGAAAACGTTTACTTGCAAACAAGTTTAATTTTGTAAAAAGAAAAAATTAAAACATTTTTTAAATTCATTAAAATTTGAACATATCATAGAAAAGTTCTATTATAGGAAATTATTTTAAGAACCTTTATTTTTACTGTTAAACTCATAAACTATCTCTGTTCATTTTTAAGAAAAATTCCACAAATATAAATTATTATATAAAATTTTTCAACAAAAATAGCAAAAAATTTTTTATTTTAAAAACCGGTTCAATGTATAGGTTAAGCATATAATTTTAATTGCAATTTTATTTATTGTTTGTTAATATCTTACTTCAATTAACAGTTTTATTATAAAAAAGAATATATGCTTGGCTTTTGCTCAATTCTAATGAATCTAAAGGATACACTGTCATGTCGTCAAAATGAACCCACTTATTTTTTCTTATAGAAGCACTGATATAATGGCCACTGTCCAGATGACCATAGTGTTTTATAATTCCGGTGATACTATAACTTGCGCCTGGAAGCTCTATATCTTTTTCAATATCAATGGGTTTGTTATCTTTATTTCCACTATCAGTAAATCTTCTAAGATGTATGATAAATATATCTGGGAACACTTTAAATTCAATTTTTTTATATGCCTTCCCTACTTCCTCGCAGGCATCGCATTTCCAACCCTCAAGAAGTTCTGGTTGACAAAAATCGACGAAGCTTTGTGATAATTTATGCCTCAGAGGCAGTGATAGAATCATGAACTCTTCACATTTTTTTGATTCTTTTAAACAATTTTGTGCTGAACATTTTATTGTGTTTTCGTACATTCCAGAAAAAATAGCATTTATATGATTGTCTTTTTTGACTTGCATGAGTTTTTCAATAGAATCAATAGCCGATATGCTTCCATCTTGTTCTAAATATAACTTCTGAAGAAAACTGATCAGAAATTCATGAGCATCTTGTTCATTTCCATCTAAAATATCTATGTGCTTCCTTAACGTTTTAATGAATTCTTCTGGGTCCGTATAATCATTTTTTTCATATTCTATGAGAAATTTCTTGAATGCATTTGAAACATCACCTTGTAACACTAAATTGTAATAATAAGACACAAATTTCGGATAAGACAGAAGAACTTGTATTGAAGAGTTGAAAAAACAATTGTGTGCTCGATTTACAAGTCTTTTTGCATCTAAATGAATCCAATTTCCTCTTACAGCCATTGCTACTAAGGGTATAAAAACAATTCTAATAAAACGAAATAAGCTAAAAATAAAAAGATTCAACATTTTACGATAAAAAATGACTCTCAACATCAAAATTAGTTATTTTTTTTATTTTTTTCAAATAATTTGGTCACGCGTTTATATCAAAAAATTTTTAATTTATCAATAAGCAATGACATTTTCTTTCTTCACTATTATAAGAAAAAAAGAAACTTCAAACTTTTTGGATTAAATATGCAGAATTTTTTTTACTCTTTAACCCTTAAAATTTTTGCTACATTTATTGTAAAAATTGTAAGAAAAGAAAAATTTATTGCCAAAAACCTGATTTTTATAAACTTATTTACCATAATACATTTTCGAAGACAACGTACATGTATTTTTGTTAAGTTGATAATATATTTTGGTCTGACCGTTAAATATTTTGCACATTTTATTGTCCTGTAACGACAGGACATGTCTATTTTTAAAATAGATTTATAATATACTAAAATTTTTTGTTTTTGTAATTTATTAACATTGGTGTTTATTAAATTCTTGAATGTTATAAACGTCAATATTGTTGCTTTTATTGCTATTAATATTACTACTAAGATGTTTGTTTCTACAATCACTATTTTAACTTTTACTATGATTTAAGTTTTTAAACATTCTCATCGTTTTTTTATGTATTTTATTTAAATAGTTATTGATGATTTTTTCTTATCTAAGAAAATCAATATTTTAAAATGGAAATGTTGTTATATTATAAATTTATGTATTTTTAATCTCTACATTTCAAAAAAAAATTTTTAAAAAAATATTTTTAACAACCAATATTTTTGTCTGCTCAAAATGCAACTAAAAATAAATATTTTTTAATTTATAACTAGCATGATACCATATACCGCGTTTAAATTAATGCATTTGGAGAAATTCATAATGAAAGGCACATAGGCTACGGACTTTTTTGCAAAAGTATTTCACAAATTTAGTCTATAGGATCAAGCATCGTTCTCTTATAAATTTTGAATCAAAAAGCGCCAGTTTTTGTATCATTGTATTTTTTTTATTTATGCCTGTTTGAACCAGACAATATATTTTCGGTTTACAAAATAGGCCCTGTTAGAGTTTATAAGTTTATTCCACAAATACTATCTTATATTTCAATAAAATGTGTTAAGCGATATTTAATAACTAAAAAAATTTTCTATTGTTTTCATTGTTATTAACTTCCATGGTAGTTAGTGTTATTAAAATAAATAATCATATTTGATGGTATTTTTATGGCCAATATATGTTTATTTTCTATAAAAATATAACTCAGTACCTTGTAACTTATAAATTTGGCGAATTTATCTTTTATATTAATTATGCATTAAATTTTAAATCAAATAATCATAGATATCAACAAGAAAGGTGAATTATGAATAGATCATATTTTTATTAAGAAAGGGATCATATTTTTCTACATAATTAGCTCATATCTTTATGCAACAATTATAGAACAGAAAATAACATATTGAATTTTTTATGTGTGTGATCTTTAACTATTTTGGATTACTTTTTGCTACTTGAATTAATATTTTTAATCTAACCATCTTTCAAAAAAAACAAAAAACATGATATGAAGTTAATCTTCATAAAAAAAACTTTTATTTTTAAATTTAACAAATTTTTTTCAATTACTATTATAACGCAATTTTGTTGCCAAAAAATTTTTAAAAATCAAATAAAAAATTATTGTTTTAAAGAATCAAAAAAATGTTAAAGATTTGTAATTTAAATAATAGAATAAGTTTAATGTGGTGCTTCATAATGAGAAAATAATTGCAAACCCAATTGAAAAAAAATGTTACCATAAATTTAAGATTTTTAAGTTGTGTTTTGTCATTTTTAGATGTTTTTGGTAATTTTAATAATTGATTAAATTTTAATTTAAACCGATCAATCCTATTTGTTTATTGATTTCTTTTAATAACAGAAAAGCTTAAATAACTTTGTTAATGATTTTTATCGATCAGAAAACGTTTTTCATATTTCTGAAAATAAAAAGTTGAGCAGACTATCTGTAAGGTCTCGTACATCAAGCCGAATATATAATTATAATATAAAGGTCGTTTAATCGTATCTCATGGCAAATATTCTCATAATTTATGTTACATCAAAGACAATTTGTTCTAAACATAAATATAAACTTGCCAAATTCTGTTTTTGTAGATTTTAAAGCATATGTTTTATTTTTTATTTGATCAGCTATTCTTTTGAACTGATAATGCAATATACAATTAGAATGTGAATCAAAATCGCTATATTAATTCTCATAAACAAAATAAAAATAGCCGAAAGCTTTTTAATAGACACAAAAGTAACGGCTGATTTTTTTAAATATTAAATTCTATTTATTGCACAAAAAAACGTAGACTAAGATAAGCAAATATACATAAAATTTGGATTGAAAAACCAAAAGATACTAAAAATAAAATACAGCCAATGCATTTGTAGTATGTTTATACTGTAAAATATAAAGGTTCAAGACACAATCGAAATCATTGCAGTAAACCTGTGTATATCTACGCTTTGAAATTTTGATAAAGTCAAAAAGAAAACGGAAAATTTTGTAAAAATAATGATTAAAATTCTTTATAGTAAAATTAAAAAAAATCATCGTAAAAACTAGTGTGCGAAAACCATACTTCAAGATATAAAAAAACAACTCAAAACAGAAATACGAAGAATTGTGAGCCAAATAACGTCTAAATTCGAAAACATAAACAATTCAAAAATTTGAACATAGCGAATTCAGAAAAAAAATATACAATAGAAATCACAAATTTGTATATATGTGTGTAAAGCCTTACATGTAAGTAAATAGATCAAGTACTACACATTTATATATTGTTTTTATCTTTATGGGCTTAATTTTAATTAAATAAAAAACAAAAACAACAAATAAGATTCAGCAAGCTTTAATGATTCATGTACGTCCAGGAACGATCCTGGTTTTAATTACTCATTGTATCGCGGCTCTTTTCTAAGGTTCTCTACTCAGAATCTATATCCACTAAACAGAAGCGATACCTTACCTTACTAAATCCAAAACCCTATCTATGGCCAGATTAATATCTATAGGCACATTCAAAGTTAGTCCAAGGAAGTTTTCCTATCAGATAAGTATATAAAGTACAACATTGAGCACTGGACACAAGACAATAATGTTTTTAATTTACTTTTTATATACTTTTGTAATTTTTTAGAGTAAAAAAAATAAGTTTGTTTTTAACACTGTTATTATTGTGAACGACCCAAATGTTTATATTTCATTCTGATATTATAAAAATTAGTTCTCAACCAAAAAAAGGTTTTTCAAAATACTCCTTAATATTTTTATATATAAAAATCTAGTTGCTTCAAAAAAAACTACAAACATTTTTTTTATTAAAAAATCAACTAATTCTCGTGGAAATGTAAAATGGTCTATAGGATTGCATTGTTGATTATATTTCAATTTTTTGATATTATTAATTTAAAAATGAAAAAACAAAAGAATTTTTTGTTCTATGGGTAAATTTTTATTTAAGGTTAAACCAAACTTTTTTTAATATCTGTTTTATATTCTTATTAAACTACCTGTTGCTTTCGCTGTTTAATCTATCAAAAAATCGGATATATTGATAAAACAAAAAAAATCGGGTTTTTTTATGTGATCGAATCACTTTCATTTGATATTTTTGTTGTATAATATTTTTTCGAGATTAAATATTCGAATTAAAGCTTAGATATATTTCGAAGTAAAAATAAATTATACTAGAAGCATAATTTATTAATACCAAATTCTGTATTCATCTTACTGAATTAATATAAAAATGAATTATAAAGAACAAACATAATTTTTATGGAAAGAATCTTCATTTAAGGATTCATTTCAGTGGTGTTGGGTTTGAAACAATAGCTTCTACCAAATCCTCACCCCAACACTGTGTTTTGTATTTGCACTTCTGTAGTTCATCATTATAGAGTGCTTTAAGTGCTTAAATAGACAATATAATGGTGATTTTGGGTAAATTTCGTATTTGTTGGTGATTTTAGATTTAGAATAAGAGGAGAAAGTATTTGCTATTGCAAGCGCTTAACCTACTTTTTAATGTGTTTATCACGATTTTATTGTTTAAAATATTTATATTTAAGTAAAAATATCACAATAGTTTTTTTTCTCTATATAGTACTGGCGAATTATTGTGGAATAAAAATATAATCAGCAATGATTTATAATATTTACAGTTTCCCAGGTGAATTATGCAAATAGGTTTAAAAGAAATATACAATAAAAATTTTTACAAAATGGCCAGAAATTATTTTTATCAATTCTATTTTCTAATAAAAAACCGAAATAAATGGTTTATTTGTGCTTTTATTGTATGATTCTATATTTTATGCATTAGAAATAAAGGAATTTAAATGAAAAAGAAATATTAATGTAAAAAAAACCTTTTTTCAAATTTAAAGTATTTTGCAGAATTATTAAAAATATCATTCAGAATAAGCCTATCTGTTTGCAAAATATAAAACAAACAAAATAATAATTTTTAAAAAATAAAATCAACAAACCCAAGTAAGAAGATTACAGCGGTGAAAAAAAACATGCAAGTATTGGGGACATAGATTACTATAACGGAAATAAATAAACAGATCATTTATTAACTTTACTGTAATGTTTATAAAAATACCGAATTTATGACAAGAAGATCGCAAATTAGTGCAATTGTATTATGAAAAGGTTTATCCATTGAATTGGAAAATTATTTTTTTTTCAAATAAAATATAAAAAGCAGCCAATAAGAAATAAAATAAAACAATTAACAATTTTCTTCGTATATTTATTGTTTATTTGATCAGGAACTACCACGTACTGAATCTAAATGCTATCGTAAGAAAGACAAGAAAAAATATTAAAAACAAAAGAATTTGAAAAAAAATCTCTTCATCTACTTATATAAGTTATACAATATGACAAAAAAAAATATGTTAATTTTTATTTTAAATAAGATAAAAAATTATATAATATTGAACTGTTAATATATAATAATTATATTTAAAACATAAAAAAATTCTAAAAATTTTAGATTTGAATTACATTTTAAAAGGATATGAATAAATTATATACTTTACATTTTTTATACAACGAATAAATTACTATTTCAAAATATTACTCATAAAAATATATAATATATTCATAAAATGTAATAACAGATATAGATGAATCCCAATAATTGAATAAATTATAGATTTTTTGCCAAAACTGATATTTAAAATCCTGATTAGGTTGAATTATATTCATTTATAAAAATATCTGAAAAATGCGAAAAAATTGTTACGAACATAAATAGAAAAAAACGATGCAAAGTAATATAAGCAATTTAAAAAAATGCTGAAACAACAAGCACCAATCTATGAAGAGAAGATTTTGAAAGTGTTAAATTTACAATATCATGAAAAAATACGATAAAAATTGTTAAACAAAATCACTATTGTCTTTTTTTAGAATGATTGATAAGTAAATTAACATTCATTTTAAGAAGGTTGTTTTATGAAAAAAAAACAAACAATTGATAATTTTTCAATTTAATGCTTACTAAAATATTGCAGTGTATTATATAAAACTCAACCATGGTTTACTATCTATTTATTCATCTGTACGTTTTTTTTTGTTTTTTTATCCATATAGTGCACAAAGAAAAATAATATATTTGAATAATTGATTGCCTATATTTTGCCTTACATAAATTAAATAATAACATTTCTGTGTATGAAAATGCACTTTGATATTAATATTCAAAGAATCGAAAATCACTTCCTGTTTTTGAAGCATAAGTCGAAAATAAATATATTTTTTCAAATAACTTTGCAAAAAAACAGTTATCTACAATTTTATATAATTTATTAACAAAATAAGACAGCTAGTCGTATGTTCTGATCATTACTTATTGATTTTTCTCTCTATGTTTTAAAATGTTATAGTTATAATTATCTTCCTATTTATTCATCGTTATAAAATAACCTCTATTATTTATTTATTGTTTCTTATCCAAATGTTTATGTTTTATAGCTTCTTCTTAATAATTTTTTTTTATTACTTTTGCAATTATTTGTTTGTTTTTTAGACCAATTATATATGTATTGTTTATAAATCTTTGAAAACAAAATTAAAAGCTAAAATATACCACATTAACATAAATAGTATTCTTTAGAATAATTCTTTGGTTAAATTTTGTAAAAAAAATTAATGTCATCTTTTATTATTATAAAGGTCTGTGAAAATATTTAAGCGCCTGTCTTTTTTTTTTATGATTTGTCATATTTTAACTCTGTTAAAGAATTTAGTATTTTATGCATTTTAAGTCGATTCGTAATAATATAATTTTATTTAGAAATATTTTTAAATGCAAATGTAATTGCTAAATGTTTTAAGCAATAATTTAAATATTAATTTTGATTGTTTTTATAAGACTTTCTAAATTACGTTATATACTATTTTTCACTATAAATATTCTTTAAATTCATTAGAATTCAAGTTTCTTAGTCACATCATCCCTTGGAGATTTTGAATATATTACTTTGTAATCATCTATTCTTTATAATAATTACAGTTTTGTTGTTTTATTTTAGATTTTTTATTATTCACAACAAATATGCAAAATATAATAAGGTTATTTTATGCTTATAAAACTAACCTTGTAAGATATTAAACACAAAGGTTGTTTTTTTATTATATATATAAAAATAATTTACATCAATGAATTAAAAAGTGTTTACAGCATAATTATATTTTTTTGGTGATAAATAACCATTATGTTTGTAATTCCAGTATGTTATATATTAAAAATTTTTAGAAAATTTCATTTCATCATATCTCTTGTTCTAAAAAAGTACTATTCATATTTGAATAAATATAAAATGACACTATCTTTTTTAAACTTAATAAACACCATTTTGAGTAATATTTATTTCGAATGAAAGTAAAGACAAGATAATTTATTTCTTTTTTGACATATAATTATTTTTAAATTGCGATTGCTTTTCTTATTTTTACTTTTTTTATTACATAAAAAACAACTGAAATTACATAATCATTTGTATTTTTTAAAAAACTTGCGATGACCTTGAAGTTTGGATTAAATAATTTTTTTTATCTTGACATTAATTTTTCCTATATCTTTATATTTAAAACCATAAAGACCATATAAATAAATTGCGTTGTTAGTACTATGAACAAAAACACATGTTTTAAAAATATTTATAAAATTTCTTTTTATTAGACTAATCGATGTCTTATTAGAAAAATTTAGTTTTTAATACTTTTTATAGTCGTACATTTCTGTTTTACTTTACTCTACGAATTCTATTTTTTTCAGCTATTAAATATTTCTTGTTTTATTATTTTTTTGATATATTATAAACTTGAATTCAGCATTGTATTGGTACTTAGAGTAAATTTATACGTATGTGTTAATATTTTCACTTTTTATGCCATGTGTTATATACTAATATCTATCAGAATACTATAATATTTGCTGTATTACTAATATAAATAAAGTCAAGACTTGTTATGGTTGTTTTTTACCCCGTTTTTTTATGATATATTGATTTCGATTTTTTAAAAGGCAATTTGTTAAAAACAAAATAAAAAGAGAAGGATGTATATTTTCCAATATTTTTAGAAAAAAAACATAAAAATACATTTTTTCTATTATTCTAAAAAACAATAATGTTAAGTTTTACAATATTTATAAATATTTTTTGTAATATTACCAAATATTTTTTTTTACACTATTTGTTTTTTTTTATATAATTTAATTTTTATATATTCTTTTTATGAATTTTTTTATCTGTATAATGTGATAAGTTACATATGACATTTTTCTATATTTTTCAAAAATTTTTAGAGTATTTTATTCTTTATTGAAAAGTACTAAATTTTTAAAATTCATTTTATATTTGGAACTTCTAAAAATATAAAAATCAATTGAGAATAAAATCTATATATGTCAAAAGCAAGTTTTTAATTTATTTTTATAAATTCTTACTGTATATAATTATTTTTTTTCGTTTATGTAATTTTGAGTAAGAAAAACCTTTTCTATCATAAATCATTAATATTGTGGTAAAATTTCAAGATCGATACCGCTTCAAAAAAATTGTAATTATTAATATTCTACTGTATAATATAAAAAAGGTAATTTATACAAAGAAATTACTTCTTTTTATGTTGTTTTTTTATCAAAAGATTGTTACATTCAATGTTACATATATCATTCACCAACAATATGTTAACGAATTTTTGTCTTGAATAATCATAAGCTATTTGGTTTCATGTTTAGCTAATAATCAATAAATATATATCACTACAACAGTTTGTATGTTTTTTATATTTACTCTGTATATGAATATTTATAAAATACTAATTTGATTATTTGATTTTATAGTGTCAATATAATGATCTAAATTGATCACATGTAAACCAAAAGTCAAAATAAACATTTTAATCTTATTAAAAGAAATTTTTTTATGAAAAAAAATGTTTTTTATACCGCAGCTTTAAATCATAATTCTCTTTCTATTTATAAATACTTTTATTTATATAAGCATTGTGTTTTATATTATTTTTTGAATTATATTTTTTTATAGTATTGCTTGATGTAAGATATTGTTCTAATGAGTTCAAACAGTCATTATTTTTTTGTAATTTTTTATACCGAAGCTCTAATAAATGCACAATGATGATATTATTGATATATGTTTTTGTATATATTTTCATATAATATTAAAAGTTTCAATATAGTTTTCTTCATATTTAGGTAATATTCGCATTCCAATATGATGCAAAAAAAGAGTATATCCTATAACGATTTTCTAAGATTTTTATATTTAATGCGAATACAATAAAAAATTGGGTAATATATATATTTTTAATTGATACTTTAAGAAATGGAGCATAAATCATTATAAACAAAACCAAAAATGCCACGAATCGATATGCTGCCATAATATTTTGATCGAAAAAAATACAAAAAACAATTTTTAATTTATTTTTTGCAATATAATATTCATAAATTATAATATAGAAATATTTATCATTTCTGTTTATTCGTTCCGCATTCTAAAATCAAATCTCATTCTGCATATATAACTAGAAACTACAAAAATAAAATATATAGACTAATTACAAATAATTAAACAAAAATCATAGAACGAAAAAAATTATATGATCATTTTATGAGATACATGCACATAATAGTTTATTTAACATTATAATTTTTATTTTTAATGCAAATCATGATAATTTTTATATTATGTCTTTTTGGTGCGTTCTATAACCTCTAGGCATGCTGCAAAAAAATTAAGAATTAGATTATGATGGCTAATGATATTATGAAACCAGTTTTATTTAGTTAAATGTATAAAATAACAAAGATTTACATAAAATGTGTATCGTGAAAAATCAATTATAATACACATCAATCTATAATTCGTGGTAATCATAATATAAATTATTTTATAGTTAGGTATATAGGATATTGTATAAGTTAGATCTACATAAATTATGTAAACTAAGAAAATAAAAAATGATAAGATTTAGTCAGAAACATTGTTTTTACTTTTAGTTTCTTTGAATAAAAATACATACTATTGTTAATTCATCATTGATATGAATTAGACGATAAAAAAAACTTAAAACACAAAAAAAAATTTATATTATCAGAGATATTAATCTCATTATCTCGATCATGACAGAAAAATCAGAATTTTAATAAAATTTGAACGAATCTACAATATGGGAAAGGTTTTAAGCAGCTATATTTTTTACTAGTTTTGATCAAAAATATAAATTATTCAACAAAATGTATTTTGTGTAATTTAATATAGAAACTAATCATTGAGAATCAATTTTCATTTTTTTTATTAATCCATTTTTTTCATAAAATATAAAAAATTCTTTTCGTTTCTCAATCATTTATTGAAAATTTCTTCTGAATTATTTCAATCTAGGAAGCCAATTAACACTATGATTTGTTTTGTAAACTAATTAATAAATTCAAATCTTTTGTTTTTTTTGAATGTGTTTACACAAAAAAAATTATATATATATTTGCGAATCAATGAGAAATAAACATTTTTAATGTTATTCAAAGCAACAACTCGCACAAATCAATAATAATTATAATTATTAAAATATCGACAATATATATTCTTTGAGCCTTAAAATAAACGAAAAATTTTAATTAATGGTTGAAATACTTAATGTTGTTCGACGTCTATATTTTTACGTAATATTTAAGAACATAATATCTTCTCAGTAATATTATCATTTTTTTAATTCTAAACTCTTATTCACCTTTTTATTAAGTTTAATTGATTAGGAACTAAAAATGGCACTAAATATATATTTACTGGACTTAGGCACAGCATGATTAAATAATTTTCTATATCAATGTAAAAAAATACCTACTGGTTTATATTAAATCGAAAATGAAAACAACAAAAACAAAATAAAAATAAAAAGTTTTCAAATCTTTTGAATTGATAAAAAAGCATCAACTTTTTTCTTTTATGCTAATTTTTTTTTAAAAAAAATGATCTGGAAACGTTGAAGGTTGAAATTTCCTCGTGTTTTAGTTAATCTTATAAATATACTTATTCATGATGAATTTGTAAAAAAAGTAGATTATTTTATTGATATTCCCGTGTTTCAATTATGTATTACTTATTGATATTTTAATGATGGTTATTTATATGTGATATCTAATTTAAAATATTAAAATCCTTCCTTCACACTTTAGTAATATTAAATTAGGTGTTTTTTCAATGATTTTTAATTTGTTTATATTAGGTAAAAAAAGGTACTAATAATTTTTTTGACCAACTGGTATAATTAGATTTGTCTTTCATATAGAAAATTCCTTAAACTTATGGAATGTAGGGATGGTTTGACTTTGATTAGAAAATTGACATATCAATAAGTGAAGGAATGAATGTTTGATTGAAATTTTTGGAGCTGCCAAAAGCCTGATTCTATTAAAATTCCAACACAATTAGTTAAAATAAAGAATTTGGGAAATTTGTTCGTTTTTAATTTTTTTACATTATAATAATTTTTAAATTTTTAAAACGATGTTGTAGTGCTTTTGAAGGTCGACTCTATCTATCACTAATACCGAAAAATTTTTTATACATAGTCATGGGTGTTAAATAATGATGGTAAGGTAAGAAGATCTAAAAAAACTTACAACATAAAATAAAACAACAAATGTATCTGAAAATATATTGATATGCTTAAAGCGGTAGTAAAAATACAAAAAAAAATCTACTGAATAAATCTAATTGGATTCTGTCAATAGCTCTCTAAAAATATGTTATAAATACAAGTGAGATTTTATAAAAGATGAAAAACATTTATTTTAAAAATTTGAAATGTATTTCATACATAGAATATTTTTTCTAAAGTTTAATTACATTACTATGTTTTATTATCATACAGCAAGACAAATCGAAAAGGAATATACTTCGCAAAATTATAATACCTGAATAATTTGTTTTTTTATTTTTTTTAGATTGTGTATTAAATTACTTGCATTAAACTTTTTATTAATAATTTAGGTTTTTAAATAAATACCAGTGCCGTAAGTCAACGGGGATTGGTTGACACGGCTTGCAAATAACGTATAAAGACAATAAAGGTGTGTGTTAGTGGTAGAAAGATCTTTATTATATTTTTTAGAGCTGCCTGAACCAGGGTTACGCCTGCTGGTTGGGTTTAGCTGATCTCCATTACCTTTACCTTCATGCCTTGATGTATCCATTCTTCTTTAGGGTTTTATTATTTTTATAGAGAGCATGGAGGTAAAGTTTGGAGGTAAATTTTATCTAGTAAGGAGGGATTTTGTTTTATAACACCACGACAGGTGTCGTTGGTGTATGTGGTAATGTTATTTACCACAACCAGATATACGTATTCTATCAAATTTAAATCAAAGATGATGCATCATCGAATTCAGCCTTTTGAGTGATAAACTAAAAATTATTTCCAAATTTGTTTAATATAGCAAGAATTGTTTATTATTGTGTTGGGTTATATACAAGAAATCCTATTTAATCTAAATGTTGTTAAAATACTAATTAATTTGCGTTGACTTAGAACCAGATCTTATATTAATTATTATAGTCGCGTGTGATTTCAACGAAAATAAAAAAGATCAGCTTTTGTTCATGTGTATTTTTCAAATCATTAAAACTACGAACCTATACAGAAATGTTGCCACAAATTATTTTATTAAATTTAAAATTACTTTTATGAAATTTATTTGATGTTTTTATTAAAATTCTTTTTAAAAATAAAAAAAATGAATTATTTAATTTACTAAATTCTAGTGCACCTAGTATCAATTTGATATGTAATTTCTAATGTTATACCCACATTTATTCTAATTTAGATAGAATCAAGTTGTTATTTATAATTTTACAATGTTATGATCAGATGGTATTTCTATTTTTTATATTTACTATTCCGTTCTTTATATACTGTAATATAAGTTTGGAAAAAAACGCAAGTTGTTCTAAATTTCCAATAAATCCATCTAAAAAATCAATTATAGCAAGAAAATTGAGAAACACACAATTTCATGGTGGTTTATCTGCTAGTGATTCATCTAAAATATCATATAAAAATAAAACACTTTCTTCACCATACATTGACGACAAAAATTTAAAAGAAACTAAATCAAGCACATCAGAACATAATAAAGTAAATACATTCAACCAGATAAATACAAAATCCGCTGTCGAATCCTACCTTGAATATAGTGGATTATATTTTTGTGATAGTTGTTCAGGAATTGTTTTATTTCTAAAGAAATACGGTTATTCAGGATTCGATTATCTTCAAATGCCAAAAATTGTTTTTGATGGTAAGAGACTAAAAAAACGTATAAGAAAATGTGCCGCATGTGGAATTTATGAACAAAAATAAATTGTATCTTTTGCGTGGAAATTTCGTTAGTAAATTTTATTAATAGTTTGTTATTTTGTGGATAAAATAAATTATTTTTATCTTTTTTTGACACATCTTAATGATAATTCATTCATAATTGATCCAAAAAATAACCATACATGGTCTTTAAAGAAAGTTTAAGCGTTTAAAAGCTTTGAAACTTATCAATTAAGTTATATTAAATCATTTGATATAGTAGAAATATTATAGTTTCGAAAATTTTATGCTAAACCGCCATATGATTATCCAAATTTAAAAAATAATAAATATTTATTTGTGCTATAGTAACAGGTGATAAATTGAAATTTCGTTAAGAAAGTATGTTAAAATAGAAATTTTTATGAAAAAGGGAACTTAGTCTTTTTGTTTATTCAAATTAAACCATATGTGTACAATGGTGGTCTACGACATTACGTTACTTCTATAAATCCTTTAATCATTTCTGGGTTCAATTGTCATTCTTTATTTAAATCTTTAATGAAAGAAAAAAATGTTTTGAAAGTAAACGAAAACGAGGGTGTTTGTTATATGTCCCATTAATCGTTTAGTAGTTTAAAGAAATTTGTATTTTGAATATATTTATAAATATCTGCTTTTATTATTGTATTTACTATTTAACTGTTGATTAAATGTAATTTTATCTTTGTACATGGTGGTCATGCTCGGAACTGCTGTTTTAGGAAATCATTATATCAGAAATCATTCTCATGGAAATGTACTTCAAATTTTATAAGCTTTGAAAATCGAAAAAAAAAATTATTCACTATTTAGTTAGGTATAACACAATTAATTTTTTATTTTCTTGAATTTTTTTAATAATCTGATAAAACAAATATTAAATGGCAAATTTTTATGCTTATTGTTATATAAATCAGTGCATTTATATTTAAATAAAATATTCGCTATAATTATTAAGTCACTAATAACTAAAATTTTATAATAATCTTTAGATATATTTTGTGTGATGAAAACCTTCAAAACACAAATTAATTTTAGTACAGATAAATTTAATATAAAATTTATATATTTGTTATTAAAACTGATTTTTAAAAAATAAAATTAAAAAATAGTTATTTAAAAGGAAAGGGAAGAAAAGAAAAATTTAAAGTAGTAACTTTGAATTTGGCAAATATACAAGTTCATTTAATAGTAGTTTTAAAATGGAAATAGCTGAAACAGTTTTTCTGTTAATAAAAACAAACGAATATTTACATCCGTCTTTTAGAATATTTTTAAAATAGAATTCTTTGTTATCTGCAAAAGACATTTTTATCTATTTTATTTGTATTTAATGATCATAAGATATTGATATTGTGTAACATGTACTTAAAAGCATTGTTGAGTGCTCGGATGAAAAATAATTTGAGTAAGAACAAAAGAAAAAAGGTATTAATTGAGAAGATTTTTTTTCTGTTAGATCGGTGTGTTATTCTCAATCCTTTGCCTTCATACCTCCTTCTTATGGTTGGTTCAACATCTCGTTGACAAAAAAACAATTTGATCGGATGGTTTTCAATGTCTTTAGTTGATTTCATTATATAATTTTATATTTCAATAATATCGATTTATACAATTACATTTTTTTTGCGAATTTTGCTATTTTTTTGACCTTTTATTTTCAGGTTCATCAACTTGGTGAGAATCCTTAACTTCAACAACATCAAAGTAAATAAATATATTTTTGAAATATTTTTATTACTTAAATAACAGAAGAGCCAAATTGAATTTGTTTTTATAAATATATTAAAAAATAATACATATATTCGATTTTTATGTAAATTACAAATGTTTTTATTTGTTTTAGATGCACTATGTAAGTATTTTTCGTGTTTACAAGTTTTTTATTTTTGCAATCATAAAATTTTTTGACTTTGAGAAGCATAATAAATAAAATATAGTTACTTTTGGTCATAATTTGTATTCGTATAGTACATATGACTTTATTTTTTTGATTTGAGATTTTAATAAAATCTAATGTATTCTATATAATAAAATTATCATATTTTTTATTTTTATATCGAATCATATTTATTAGAAAAATTCAAAAACAAAAATATTTTAAAGGTTTTTTTAATATGATTAAAACAATTTAAAACATTTTTATATAAAAATAACCTGAAATTCTATAGAGTTACACGCAAAAAATGGTCATTTCTTATCTAAAAACTCTAATCTTTATAATAATAAAAAGGTTTTAAATAAGAAGTTTATAGTATGCCTTTAATAAATTTAGGTTAAATTTGGCCAATTTTTTAATTTCAATATCTATACTTCGCTCTGCTTAATTTCAATTACTACTTATTCAATCTTCTAATGGCTGATATTTTTTAATAAAAAATTTAATTTTATTATTTGCGTATATTTCATGAACTTTATAAATATAAAATAATTTTTTTGTGAAACAAAACTAATTTCGAGGAATATGATCGTGATAAATAGCAATTTTTTTTATTGAGAATAATCTTAAACGAATATTATTATGCAACAATTTGATTTTTTGATTATATTTTGGTATATTAACCTTTGAAAAATCTTTCTTGAAATATTAATATTTTGCGACTATAATTAAAACAATAGTACTTTTTTAATCACATGTTTATTATATTTTATCTATGAAATTTTTACATAAAAGCAATCTTTTATAAACAAATAGAAATTGAACTAAGTACTTTAAACAGATAGTAACAAACTACAACATCAGAGCGATGTTATTAATGTAGAAGAAAATAAATATACATTAAAATATTTCTGTATGTTTCACCGCAACACAATATTTTTTTAATAAACATTTTATAATTAAACAACAAAATTGTTAAAAAAAATGTCTTTTTTGTGATTTATTTTTTGATAAAAAAAACAATTATTTTCGGTGATATAGATGCCTCAACATGGTTATATGAAAGTAAAATTATTTGTAAATTATATTTATTTTTTTGATTTTTTTTCTTTCTTAAATTTTTAATATTATGATCTTTTCTTAAAAAAATATGTATTTGATATGGTATACTAGCGTGACCTCCTAAATGAGCATTGGATGTATGTAAGAAGTTTAAGAATAAAGAAAGGCTGTGATATTTTTAACATTTTTATTATTTGAAGGCGCTGTACTAGAGGGCATGCTCCTGTAGCAGGCTTCGTTTTCTTCCAAACTTTGGTGTTCTCCTTCTTTGGTATAGACTCATTAAGGATTAAAAAGGATAAACAAAGAAATAAGGAACTACAATTGAGTGTGAGAGATCAATCTCGCACTACATCGTTCACGACATATACACATCATATAAATATGCTTTTCAATTATATTTACTAGAATAATTTTTAACTATCATATTTATAGCTGAAATAAATCGTAAATATGCCTTCATTGTTCGTTTTTTGTCCTGAAAATTAACAATCTTTATAGAATTTGGATTTTTTATTCTGTCTGTTGCTATATTAAAAATCTATTATGCTTAATAAGCCAACTGAATTTTTCTTTTGCGAACCAAATTTATCTGAAACGCCTCAAAATTTATCTATAATTATTAATTTGTAATTTTTTCAAATTTTTTGATATCTAAAATTATACATATAAATAGTGTATATTCTAAAATTTATTCATGTAGAATATAAATTTGTACATGTTGTTGAATTTTTAAATGGGCTTCATATTATAACAATTTTTGTGTTTTTGAATAATTCTATTTTCGAATTTATTTTTTATTTTTGCGAAAATAATCGAAATAATTCAAGAAAAATAGTAAAAATATGTTCTGAACTTTATACAAAGAATTTCAACATATGGAATTATAAATATTAAATCATTATTTGTTATTTTCCATTTAAAAAATAATTTTATTCTTAAAAAGATTAACATTAGTGTTTCATTTTAGTGTGTAAATCAAATTTTGTGGGGAAATATATCATATTTCAAAGTAATTTAGAAAGATATTATTGTGAGCTATAAAAGTATATTTTTGATTTTTTAGTAATTTACTTATTTTGTTTGATCATATTTTTTATGTTTTAAAAAATGAGCAAACTCTATATAATTGTGATTTAAATTTGCTTCAGTGTATTTTTGTGTTTATTTTTTATTTAGATTGTTTTACTTTCGACAAAGTACACATAGTCTCAAATTTTTATTTTCTTTATTCATTCTCGACTCAAATATCTGGATTGTAATGATGTTTTTATACTAAACGTTACTAATGTTAAAAAATATTTTTATATTCTTTTTTATCAGATTTATTTATATATTTTGTGGGTGTTATTCTATATATGGAAAAATATTTATTATTGTGATATATTTTTTTACATAATGAGGAAATTGAATATAAATAAGTTATAGTATGTTTTTTTTAAAAATATATTTTTATGATGCCTAAAAAGGTCTTTGTAGAAAAAAATGATAAAAACTATTTGTTTGAGATATCACTGATTTGATAAAATTACAGTATTCCGTTTTAAATTATTATATTAGTTTATTTTTAGTAAAAAAAAATAAATTTTCGCCATGCAAACTATCCTTATTAAAAATTTCAAGTTTTTTAAAGTAAAAATACAACAAAATAATTATATTTATAATTTAAATATTCTTTTACAAATATTTTGAATTGTATTAATACTAAAATTCTTTTTGTGTATTTTTTTTCTTTCGATGTTTAAAATTATTGTGTTATTTTACCCATGTAAATGTCGAAAGAAGAGGTGTAAAAATTACCAAAGGAGCATAAATAGCGTTTACAAACAACGAATGATACATTATCTGTTTTACAAATATAGTTTTTGCCAAGTTACTTTGTTTTCTTTGTGATATATTAAATCAAATTTCATCGTTGTATGGTTAAAATATTTATTATATATAAGCGCTTATGCACTATACTGTGAATCTTATACATGTTTTACTATATTTAATGAAATATTTGTTAATTTATTTATTAAATAATTATAAACGATTTAAATATTAAAAATTGTGGACATGCTTTCAAAAGTTTTTTGTTTAACGATATTATACAGTGTAATTGCAACCTTTATTGCATACAAAATATAAAACTTAAAAAAAAACGCTTTTTGTTTTTCAAAAACCCTATATTTATTTAAAATCAACTAAAACATCTATTAAGAGCTTGATTCTTAGATTATTTGCATTTATTTGAAAAATTCTATTCATCACAAAATTTATCATGAAAAAAACACTTGAAGATTTTAAAAGGCCTTGCTTAAAAGTATTTATTTCTAATTTGATTATTCTTGTTCACGATCAATATTCAAAAATTGGGCTTTATATAGCCATATAACAATCTAATTGATTGATTTCAGATACTTTCTATTAAAGGCATATCGAAATTGAACCTTGTTTTATTGTAAAATATAAATTTTTCTTTTAAACAATCACAATTAAAGAATTTACTATTTATTTCAAACATGATTTATGACACATTAGACAAAAAATTCTGATAAATATCGTTTTAATCGAAAATGTCAGTTGGATACAATGTGTTTGTTAATATTAAAAAGTGAATTAAATTTTGTTTTTTAATTGCATGTTTTTTTTTAAAAAAAGCTGAATTATAGCCAAATACATTAAAAATTCACCAATCAAAAACTTTAAAATACCATTTTTAAACAAATAAAAAACTTCTTAACAATTAAATTTCAAACCTATTAGTATTTCGATTTTTATCCGTTTTTTGATAAATTTATCAAAAAAATATTTCTTTTAAATTTCTTTTTTAAAATATAAAATTTAATTTGTAATCTATGAAATCTAATCTTTAATAGCATAAATTTGACATAAATAAAAACATTGCTAGATTTTCCAATAATTTATTTCGAATATATGAAATTTTGCAAACTTAATAAACAGCAGTGATATTTTTAATTATTATTAATATATTTCATATTGCTAACAGAAGAATTAAAAGAATATTTTTGTGCACTTCTCATATAAAAAATAAATCGCTGATGTGAATAAAAAACATTTGGTAATATAATTTGCACTAATCTATTGCGATGTTGTATGTAAAAAGATTTTTATAGAATTTATTTTTTTTCAAACGCAGTTTTCAATTTACTCAAGTGTGTATTTTTTCCGTTCTATATTTTAAATACTGAACATCTGTTTTATGATTTTTCAACCATGATTTGGAAAAAAATAATAAAATTTGACAATCTATACATCAATTACAGTTCTAAATCATCAGATGTCTTAATAAATGTGCTTGAATGCAAAAATAATTTTTTTGTTTTTTAAACTTGTTCTTTTATTAATATAAGATTGTAGGAAAATCTTAAGTAATATCGCAAAAAATTAATCAAATAAATAAATCTTGTTTCTAATCCCCACATATATCTGTTTAAATTTTATATGGGATTTGGTATTTATATAAAAAAAAAGTTTTCACATACCTTAAATTTATATGGTAACTAGGTTTAAAAATATTTATTGATAGAGTTTATCACGCTTCAAAATATGTTGGTTTAAATCGATCCGGTTTCAGTGTATTTTTTATCAAACCTTAATTCTTTTTATGGTATAAAGTTTTTGCCCTAGTACATAATTTCGTCTAAAAACAATTTATAAGACAAAATTTTGCCCTGATTACTTTTTTTATTATAGTAAAACAATCCTTAAGATACCCAAATCGGATATTTTAAAATTATTCAAACGACTTTCACTGGTTTCATTCGTATATTAAAGATAAAGCGAAAAAATCAATGATACAATCTAATATAGATATTATAACAACAATCAATCTGATAGCTTAATTAAATCAAATTTTAACTTTTTTTATTAATTAAACTTTTTATAACGTCTTCTCTATTCCTTCTGTTTTTATCAATATATAATTTATAAAAACATTGGATATGTAATAAAAAAGTCGGTTATGCTATTTAAAGAAAAAATATATGATTTTGTCAATTAAAAGCGAGGAACAAATGTTAACACAAAAAATTAACAATCAGGTAAAATATTTTGCATTTAATTTTTTCTTATAAAAAAACGCTTAAAGAACATTATATATAAAGTATATAATAAACATTGATCCGACTTGAATTCAAAAAAAATATTATATGTCGAAATTCATTCTAATTATAATAAAAAAATTAATGTAAACACCTGAGAGTTTAAAAAAAACAACTAAGAATTTAAAAAATATAGTATTTAGTTATTTTTGTAAATTTTACATAATTCTTATCGATATATGGCATGTTTAGTAAACTTTAGGCAACTAAAATAGGTATCTTTTTTTGATTTTAATAATAAACATTCCGTTAAAAAAAATCTATCGAAAGGTCAGATCTGTATTAGATGACACTTTAAATCATATATTGTGGTAAAAAAAGAAAAAAAACGAGTTCAGTTTATATTTCCATTTTAGTAATGCCTTTTTTATTTGAAAAGTTACCCTTTTAGTTATTATTTTGCTTTTTTATATTTTTTTATTCTGATAAGGTTAAGATTGTAAATTTTAATAGGCCGTTTATTTTTAAATCGTTTTTCATCAGTTTTTTTATGAAATAGTCTATATTTTCTAAATCACCTATTTTTAAGCTGAAATAGTGATTTTTTTTTATAATCACCTAATTTACTGACAGTATCTGTATTTAATAATTAGAAATTTATTTTTTCAATTTTAAGACACATTTCAATCAAAATTAAAAGTAAAAATACACAAATATATGTCTAATATCATAGATTTAACATTTGTGGGTAAATTTTTATAATAATTTTCATAGAAAAAACCAAATTACATTTTTTAATACAGCACAACCCGATTTCACGAAATTTTTGGCTTTTTATATCTTAACATATTGTACTATAAAACGATCAATATTATATAGTGGCCCTAAACGAATTTGATGTGCATAAATTTAATTCGGATCAAATTCTTAGAGTGTTGAACACCTATATAGTCGTTTTAAAGCTTTGGGTTGGAGATTTTTGTCAGTAATTAGGAGTTACCTTTTTATATTTTTTATGCTACGATTTATAAGATCATAAAAAAACTCTTTCGTATGTTAGATTAATTCGATTTGCTCAATTTATCGTTGAATTGTAAAATTTCAGATGATTTCACATGTTGAAAATTAGAATTATCGTCTATGTTTAGTCTATTATCACTAACCTTTAAATGCTAGGTACGGCTAACAGAATTTTATTACCAATATCTTGATGTATAAAAATTGATATGTGTTAATTGTATAATAAAATTGGTGTGTTTAATCGTTGAAAAATATAAAAAAATTTTCAAATATAAATATATATATAAATACACAATTTAGCAAAAATCAATATAAATTCTCATATTCATTTTGATTTGTTCTGAAGCATAATTATTAAATTCTATAATAAAAATCATAAATAGATATTTTTATTTGATTTTTCTTCGTATGTTTCGTGATTGAAAAAAATTGAATGTAATTTTTAAGTTTAAAATATCAGGTGGCAATCATCTAATCATATTATATTATGATCGAATAAAAATATTTCAGCATGACTTCCGTAAAATATCTTTAATCAATTGCACTATAGACACATAAATTATAAAAATTTTATTTTGTTATCATATAAAATAGTTTGTGCAAAAAATTTTCTTAAAAAGCGAATTTAGTTTATTTTATAAAGTTATGTTTTTTGTGATGTTATTTCATGTTTTTCAACAGTAAAAACTTTTCTAATATTATATTTCCCTTGAAAGAAATTTAAGATATGTTCATGTAATATTTTATCGACTTAATTTTATGATTACTATCATACAACATTTTATTGGCCATTTTATATGTGATGGAATATTAGAATAAACTTTACATGAAATAATTTTCAAGTAAAAAATCATGATTGTTTTTATGATCTACTTTCAACGATTTTTATCTAGCTCTTACGTTCCCGTTTTTAACTTTTTCCTTTTATAAATATTATGATTTTATATAGACATAAATAATATTTGGAAGAGGGGTTTATATTCATTTAAAATTATTTAACTTTAACGTTTTTAACTAAAAAATAAGATTTGCCAAACAAAAAACAACCCTTAAAAAATATTGTGTCAATACCTAAGAAACAACATATAAAATAGTATTTTAGATAATGCAGAAAAAAATATCACTAAATATTATTTTCAATAAAATTAAAAAACTATAGTTACTAAGATAATGACTAGAAAAATATGTTTTCCAAAAAAAAATTTTTAAACAATGAGATTATAGTATTTGTCACTTCGATGAAATTTTACATGAAGAAATCATAATATATCGATTACATCTATCCACAAAGTTGTTTCAGTTCGCCGTCATTTATATTTTTTTTAAAAAAATCAATTAAAATATTTTAAAACGTTAAATTTAACTGTTCGTTTTTAACAAAATCAATAGAATATTTGTTATTTAAATCTTGTCTTAAACTTAAATTATGTGATCTCTTTAATTTACCATCTTAATTAAGAAACTATATTAACTGTAATTACAAGAAGAACCGCTTAAAAATATGCCTTGGATTTATATTTTATCCAAAGAATGATGTTTTAAGGTAAAATAAAGCTGATATTTCATTTTGGATTTAATGAACCTGAATTTGGAAAATTTAAATTAGAAAAGACAGCTTTAATATAATATACTTATTTTCCTAAATAAAAAAATATAAAATATAAGATATAGATATCAGTATTTAAATTTATACATCATATAACAATTTCTAATAATCAGGATATTATTTAATATCAAATTACATACTCTCTGCTGTAAATATTAAATTTTAAATTTTCAATGGTTTTGTATGCGTAATTGCTGTAAAATAATTTTTTTTAACCATTTTATTTAATTTACATGGTTTTTTTTGGTTATTTTGCTTTTATTTTTTTCTTTTCCAATATAATTAAACAAAAACATAATTATTTATAATAATACATTAAAATATAACCGAGAATGCGAGCGCATTATAGTTAGATATAGATATATACCTTATGCAGCCTTTTTTTGATATATATCGATGCCAATTTTTATATTTAGACACTGTAGTGCAATTCATAATTTCAAGATTCAAATTTATATAGAGAAGTCAAATGCTTTTAATTTTTTCAATTACTTAACAATAAGCTGAATTCATTTTACAATTAGTTTTTAATAACGTTTTTATTGTTAGTAACGTTTCAATGTGTTTATATCGTTGTACAAATCAAATCTTTCATTTTGTATTGATGCAAAATATCACGTTCAGAAACCATCTGAAGTTTGATTTAAATGTCTATCAATGGACCATAAGAATGTTTAAGGATTGTGTATAATAGCATATAAAACTTATGTTATATGTGTAAGATAACAATAAGAAATAAAATTTACATTTGATTTTTTAAGTATAAATTGTTTTATTGTAAATGTTTGGTAATTGTGTTTGATCAAAATTGAAAAGAAAATTATTATTTTTGTAAGGCATGTTATTCATAACATTTGTCAATTTATATACAAATTTGATTTTCTAATACCAATTTTATTTCTTGCTTTTAGTCATTGAACTGACTCTCACCAATGCATTTAAAATATCTGTCGAAAATTAAAAGAAAGAAATAAATAAATTTACATAATAAAAAAAGTTTTGATCTTTACAACACATCAAAGACATCTTTTATCTTAATAAATCAAATCAAATTGTTAGTAAAAAAAACAAAATAACCAATATTTCTAAAATTTTAAAAACAAAATATTCGTCTTAATCTTTTTAACTAATAAACAACAAATCAAATAAATGTCACATTTTTAGAGTATGCACTAACCCGACAGCAAAAATTTTAAATTCACAAAAACATTTTTTTCTAAAAACATATCGAACACACGTTTTAGCTTTATCTTTCCTTCTTCTATTTCCATTTAAAATAGTATTCTAAAAAGGTTGCAAATCTATGTAAAAAATATATATGAAGTATTTTTAGATATAATTATGCGACAAACAAGAAGTAAAAAACACGAATAAAAACAAAAAAATATGAATTTAAGAAAATATATGTCTAAATAAAAATACTTGCATCTTCCAAAGTTTTGCAGGCATAAAATTAACTTTTTTTCACTTATGTATTTTTTACTTGCCATATTTTTTCCATTTCACTTTGTGCACAACGTATTTTTTTAAGAAAGCCTTTATTCAAATTCAATCAAACAAATACATGAAAAACGAATATTATACTATACAATAATTGAATTTTTTTACACGAAAAAAATTTTAAAAAAGGCCTGATTTATGCATTTAACCATAAACATTTTCTTATTTATAGAATTCTACACATTATTAAATGATTAAGATAATTATATTGATATCTCATATGATTTAACTAGAGATTTGTTCTTTAAACTTAATTTATTATACATTTGATTTTGACGCTATATATTTGAACGTTTGTATTTATGCTTAAAGTAACTAAATGGAAATTGATGTTTCTAAAAACACCTATTATTATTATTTTTGTAATTTATTAGCGTGGATAAAATACTTCTACACAATTAATTATTTATTAAAAAATCATCTTAATCAATATACTTAATTATATCGTTAATCCTTTATATTGATATTTATACTACTCATGTTTCACGATATTTATATAGACATAAAATACTATTTAATATTATAAAAAAATATAGAAAATAAATTTAATATATAATAAACTTCTCTGTATATTAGCATTTTTATACTTTATAATATTATTTGTGGGATGAGCCAATTCGATGTATAGTAAAGCAATTAAAATATAAGGAATGTTTTTATTCTAATTTAACATAGTGATTCTCACTTGAATTTATAAAGGCTTAAAATTATTAAGTAACCCATTTTAAGATCAAACATCATATTATAGTGTGATGGAAATAAAAATATTGATCTAATATTAATAGATCAGTAAAAAACTTTTCTTCAATATAAAATATAAAAGTTCTAATGTTAGCTGAAAAAATCGATCAACTAAATATCTTCAAAACAAAAAAAAGTAATACTAAAAAAACCTTTTTTTACTTCACTGGCTGAATTATTGATCGTATCTGTGTTTTTTCATATAAAATACATTTTTACATTAAAAAAATGTTTACGATCAATAATAACATTGTGATTACATGAACAGTTTGGTAGTATCATAGTTTTATATACAATAGTTTGATTTATAATACATATCAATATAAAAATTTATAAGTTATTTTAAATTTATAATGTTTTTTTATATTTTTAATCACGGAAAAAAAAGTTTTTCTAAAATATATTATCTAATTAAAATTATCGCAGGTCTGATTATTTGAAATGTAATTATTCAGTTAACTCTTTTACAAAATAATGCAATTTTTACTTTTTAATTTTTTTATCGCCTAAAAAAACTAATATAAATCTTCAAGATACCTATGCTTACATTATATTTAGCTGTAACAGATGTATGGATAAAAATAAAATAAAATAAAACTTAATGTCGAAGATATAAGCTAAATAATTTTAGAAACAACACTGATGAATATTTTTAGAATATTGAACTACTTCAATCTTTCTGATTATGTTGGGAATTTTGAAGAATATACACAAAAATATTTTCATAAACAATAATAAGAGCTTAAAACTTGGGAAAACAGTTCAGTATTTTCAGCTGAATATAAAAATTATTCATCCGAAAATTCTATTCGTATAACAATTTGGTTATTAAAAACTTGTTATTCTAACTCTTTCTCTTTTTAAATCTTTTTTAAGATTTTAAAGCCTCATTTTTATAATATTATAGCTATAGAATTAATTAAAAACTTATCATTAAACTCACACTTCTATGGTTCTTTTCATTTTTTTGATATTTAGCATAAAACTTGTTCTTATTTATCATACACGCTAACATTATAAAAGATATTATTTTTGATATATTTAAAGTTTTTTATTTTTTCCAATTTCTATTCATACAATATACACATAACTCTGTTTTTAATGAAACTAGTGACGTTTTTTGATTGTTATTTTGTTAAAGTTGTTTTTTCATATGAAGTATTGAATCTCTTCGTTTTTTAAAGCATACTAACAAAAATAATATTTTTATCTAAGCAAAAAATATATAGAGATTTTTTTAGAAAGTTTTTGTTGATCCTGTTATCTGAAACAATAGGCATTTTATATTACAATTCGAGCACAACAATTTATATTTTTCCTGTTATAACATTTTTGCGCAATATGTATAGTTTTCCGTATATTTTATGTGCAAAAAAATATGATTATATCATTTCTTTTGCATAATACATATATTTATACCTCAGATTATCAATAAGTTACCTGCTAAATAGTATCTTACTTATTGGAAAAATACTTTATTTCACAAATAAATATATTAAAACTATAAATTTCTTTATCAAATGGTAATAACTTGATTTAATTATATAAGAAAATTACTTTATTATAATTGCATATTATTATCAAAAAAAATGTTTTCGTACTAAAACGAGAAAATTCAAATGAGATGACATTGTTTTTAAAAAATTGGTAAAAAAAACAAATATCTTAAGGAAAAATATTAAATATATGAGATGTTAGTTTTTTTATAAATTTTATTTTTTATAATTTATTTGAAATTTATAATATAATTTATCACAAAATTGAAGTACAAATGAATATATGTTAAAAAAAACCAAATTAAGTAACTTCAATTTTCCACTATTCGAACCAAATATTAAATAATTTATAGATTTTATTGGTTAAAATTTTTTTATGTTTATTATAAAGGTTTTAATTGAATTTATTTCAATATTAATAATGCAGCATAGCCGTAATAATATCGATTTATTAAAATTTTAATTTAAAAAATACATTATTTTGCACTTCAAGATTATGTTTTTTTCCAATATATATTCTAACAAAAACATTAAAACTATTTTTTAGGGTATATACCATTTTTATTCACATATAAAAAAGGTGATTTTTTGCAATTTAGTATTGTTAATGAGAAATATTTGAAGATCATATATTGTTCTTCGAATTTTCATATATTACTCAGATAAAAAAGCTAAAAAGGAGAAAAATTAAAACTTATCGCAAATTAATGCATATATTCTGCGTTATATATTATATGATTTTTAAATGTTTTATTTTTAAGTATGCTATCCTGTATATTTTTTTAATATTTTTATGAAAACAACTTCAAAAATCCTACTCAATCTGTAAAAATATATGCGAATATAAAGCGTTCGACAGCTTATTCTTAATAATTTTTTTTCAAAAAAATTATACTTGCTGGATTTTATTAAATAATATTTTAGTTAAAACAGAGGTTTAACATTTATTGTAGAGTATCAAAATTTTTGATAAAAAAAATAAATATATAAAAACAAATTTTAAATAAGCTGTAGTACGAATCTTCAATGAGTATACTGCATGTTTTAATGTGAATTTGGGATTTCCTTCATGTATAAATACACATGTATGAAAAATTTTTTGAGCGCATATATTTTTTTCTTGATATTGGATTACAAAAGTATGAAATATGATACTTTAACGATAATATGTCGATTATATTGCGAATTATAAAACCAAAAAATGTTTTTATGCGTTTATATGAAATAGATTTATAAAGAAAAATACTATTTTATTTGAATATATACAGCAAAACAATGTGATTTGAGTGAAATTTAATTTGTTTAGTTGTTTTTTGACCGTTTGATTTTTCTACTAAATCGAATAGAAAAGTTACTGTTCATATAGAATCAATATAAAAGTTTTTTCTGTTAATTTTTCTATTAAAAAACTTTAAAACGTATATTTAATATTATTTCAACATCATTTGGTTTGAAGTTAAACTTTTAAAGGATTTTAACAAATAGAGATTTTGTGGTAAAAACAATAGAAACATAATAATCGAATAAAATTTTGTGTGATTTTCATACTAAAATATTAATAGTTTCTAATAGCCTTAAAATAAAAATGTTAATCAAATATTTCGAGTATGTAAAAAGCAACAGAAAAGGGTACCTATGTATTTATTTTTTTATAGACATTTTACTACATAAAATTTATTTTTTAACAATATATATTTGTAATTATGATCTATTTATAAAAAAACAATTTTAATTAATTAATTGGTCCGAAACAATATTTAACTTATTATTTATTTACAAAATACATAAATTGAGTAATTTTTTTCAATCTATAATTTTTCTACAAATAATTCGAAATTTCCTGTATTTATGAATTGACTTAAATAAAAATATTTTAAATATTACTAATAAATAATACAAATATATGCTTGTAATACTATTTTATTAGAAATGAAAAAAATATAGATAACTAATGCTTTTATATATTTATTAGACTTTATTATGACGATGTGATACAAATAAATTTTATGATGCACAACAATTCAAAATTTTTGAGGATCATATTTTCATTAAACTTTAGTATTTTTATAATAAGAAATTTAATTGTCAAACTGACTTTAAATTGTTAACAATAAAAGCGACAAATATGAATTTAAGTTTTCAAAATCAAATTATGTAAAGACTTAAATTTCAATGTAAGATTCAGAAAAAAAGATTAAATCGATAATATCAATATTTTTTGCCCAAAAAATTGTTCTTGGGTTAAAATTGAAATTTTGCAATCGATCTATATAATATATAATTTTTGTCTTGTGTTTGATCAATTATATTTATAGAAATCATAATCTGCATTGTTTTGAATTTGAATGTTGTTTATATGATTGTATGTTGTTGCTGATGTATTATGTTAGTCAATTTTATTATTTCTAAACGAGAAACGACGATTTATTACATTTAATATTTTTAAGCACATCTAAATAGTATTTATCACATGATAAACATTCAAATGTATTTTTATGTTCATTTGGTAATACTTCATAAAAAGAAATTTAAAATATTAAAAAAATTAAAAAAAGCTGATAATTGATGATTAAATTGGAATTAAAGTGTTGAAATATATATTTTTATATGTTATATTAAATTATACAAAGTACACAATCTTGAAATAATACTTCTACTAATGGATGATTCAACATTATTAACTGGTGACTATAGAAGTTATAAGTATCTAAATGGTTGCAATATTCATAATGGTATGTGTAATATATATAAATTTCCTACAAACATCGGCTTAAATACACCAATGTTAAACTAGTTGACAATTGGATCATGAAAATTTAAAAAGAAAAAATGTAGCTTGCGCTAAAAAATACCACATTATTTAATAATTTGTGTTTTTTTTATTAAAAAAATTAGGGCAAACTAATTTAAATCCTAAGCTACGGTAAAGACAATTTATATATTGATAATCTAAATATTTGTGTAAACTATATTAAAATTACATATAAACTGTATGGCATGTATATAGATAACCTATTTTATAAGAAAACGTATAGATTTTCCTAATTCATTCTCATTGGCTATTTCTTTTTATAGGCTGAAAGTTATGCCAGGAAAAAACAGAATTAAAATAAATCAATCTATAGTTTTAACGAATGAAAAGGTTAATTTATATTTTAATTTTCGGATTGCGTAATGCAATAAATTTTTTTTTAAGTACTTTCATTTTTTTATTTTTCGAATATATTTTTTTGCTATGTATCAGTATTTGGTAATTTTCAATATTTATTAAATTATATTTTTTATAAGAATAATAACCAAAAAAGTGTGCAAGTTTTGAACTTTATGAAAAAATACACATTGAATCAATGTATTTCTGTAAGAAATCTTATTTATATAGTGTTTAAGTAACAAAAAAAGATAAATTTTATTTTTGACGAATATATATTAAATTTTGAAGTTTGTTGTTTTTTAATTATTCATAGAATACTTTCCAATCTGAATTAGATTTTAAAAGAAACGAAAGTCGATTAGTTTTTTTAAAAATATCTTGATACTAAATTTTTTCAATTTTTTAACGAATTTACATGAAAACCATGAATTTGGCGTTTATTTTGTGTAAGTAACTTATTTAAATTTTTTTGATGTTTTGTGTGTTATTCTTGTTATACTAGTCAGTTTTCAGTGTAGATAAGTTTATTTTTACAAATTGATCACATTTTTTAGATGTTAAGTTTTTTAAGGTTAAAGAATTTTGCTTTAAATTGAATAATTATACACATAGAAATGCGATTATTGTAAAAATTTATATTTTATTATTACTAATGCGTGTATAATGTAAATATATCGCAAAGAAAACAATAAAATTTTAACGAATTAATTTTTTTTGTAATTTTTTTTATTTATTAACTCTATTGTTTACTCTGAAAAACATTAATAAAGTTTTCTTGCTGTGATTATGATTTTGATAAAGAATTTTTTTCATTGATTTCAATGGATTAGCATAAATAATGCATACTAATTTCTATACAAACATCAACATTTTTTGTAATTATATATTTTTTTGTGAAGCGGTGCATGATTTAACATTGAATCCCAATTTTTTTTCATAAAAATATTTAGGTCTGGGTAATGTGAAGGGTGCAAGGTTATCTGAATTTGGCTTTAAGCCTTTAAAAAGAGCAAAAAGAACATAAAATGTAAATAAGAAAGACAATTACTAATATAAATATTATATCACAGCTTAAAATATTAAAACATTCTGCACCACAGAACCAAAAAAAATGTATACTATCTGTATCAAATACTTTCATTACAATTGTATATTGATCAAAAAGCAAATCAAATAAATGAGAAGAGTTAAGCATAGCAAAAAATCATTATGAAAAAAAATATTTTTCATGTGTTTTGTGAAGAGAAAATTAAGTATCGGGGATGGAGATACATATGCATCTTTTGAGGTTTTTTAATTGAATTATGTATAAAAAAATACTAAAAAATAGTGTATGAATAAACAAGACGATCAATTTTTTAAGCAATTGTCACTATTTAAATGTTAAATACCTCTAACTTTATATCTTTTTTAACATAAAAATGTATAAATTGAACAAGGACCATATATCTAGAATTTTTATTAGTGACTTAGGCGCTTTATTTCTGAGATTTACATCGACCAGTCAAAAATTTAAAAATACCAATACAATATAATTTCGGGTGTCATCATATGTTTATATAAAATATTTATTTTTTTATTTTTTTGAAAAAATGCAAAAAAAATGACAATTATATTTCTAAAATACAACGGAACCACTGCATTTTATATTCTTTTAATTCAATAAGATAGCATAGACAGACATGTTTTGTAAAAACACACTTATATACATATATTAACCAAAAAATTTTATAAATGCAAAAATATTTTTTTTGCTCCTGAATTTAAAACACAGTTCTTCATTTTTTAAAAAAGTTGGCGCATTAAAAAAAACAAATAAACAACCATTTAGTTATAAAATAAGTTTTTTAAAAATATAATATTTTTCTTTAGCATTTAATGTTAATATGTGTAATAGAACTTTTTAAAATTAAAAAACTTATATAATTTATTTTATAAACAACTGCAATTTTTGCGCTTTTTGAGAATGAAAATAAAACATGCGTTTCGCCTCGAAGTAATTTAACAACTTTTTTTGGGGAAATACAGTTCGTATACCCATATAATTTTCGGTTATTTCGCCTCCTCATAATCACAATTTCTTATTAAGCTGATCATTTTTATAATTATTTTCGTTAACTAAAATATATATTTTGTTTCATGCTTAAAATATTAGTTGTCTGTAGTATAATATTTTAGTTGATTTTTCTTGATAAATATTTTATAATATTCTCAGGACTATGGATAAAAATTCTATGGTTGTGTTATGTTTTTTTAGTTATTTCAATAAAAAACACTGTTGGATATTAATGTATAAAAATACCATAAATTTTATATTATTCTAAAAATTATAATTAAAATTATTATCTTGCCCATTTCAATGTTGATTTAAACAAAATTGACATGAAATGATTTAAAATACGGAGAGTATACTTTTAATTGGTTTTTAAAAAAATTTGTCGACTTTGATAAAATCAAAGTAGAATAAAAAAGATGTCATAGTATGTTTGATGAAAGGTAAAAACATAGGTGAAAAATTTTAAAAATTTTTTTAAGAATCGATATGCAGAAAAAACAAATCTTTTATTCATTTTCAAATTCTAAGAATCTTATTCCATCTAACAATTATGATATATTTTCTTTGTATGTTATAAGAATGCACAATGCAAATATATTTTTTTATTTAAAAAATAATCTATTGTTAAAACTAAAAAATATAATCTGAATTTTACTTCGCTTACTTTGTAACATGAAAAAAGAAGGTTAAAAAATTAGAAGGATTTATGCGAAACTTCAGACAGCCTTTTTAAATTTTTTATATATATATTTTTACATATTTAAGCTAAACTTTGATAAAAATTAATATTTTATAAATATTTTAAAAAACACAATAATTTCATAGAATTTCTGTCTTTGGTATTATTTTAATTTCTGACCATGTGTTAACCTATCAATGTGACAATAAATATTATTTTAAAAATTTTAATTTACGCTATATTAAATTAACTTATAAAAAAACTTGATTTAATTTCTATTAAATGTTTTTAATGATTTGCTAAAAAAACAAATCACAATCCAAATACTACGGATAAAACTGCCAAAAAAGTACTAACTAAATATAACACCATATCATTATTTCATATTTACCATATTCAAGATATTGATGCATTAGAAAAGGAAGACCATCTTAAAGTTCTCAAATATAGGCTGTTTAAAAATATACCAAAACTATATAAAAATTGTATTAGGGAAGCTTGAATAATTTTTTTTGTAATCTTTATTTTGAAAATAATTAACTTGATTACTATAAAAGAAGTCCCACGTATGTAAAAAAAATCATAAAAATTTGCAACACTAAAATAAAAACTGAATAAAAACTACTTAATTCCGTTTAATATTCTAATTTCTTATTAAATTACTTAAAGTACATTCTTTATGTGCTTTTTAGTTTATATATTCAAAACATCAATTGTTGAGATCCCGCTTCGACGGCGAGACGGAACGAAAATAACGAGGAAAACCATAGGAAATAATGAAGGAAAAAGAAAGTCTATCAGAGATAATAACGAAGAAGTTTATTTTATAAAAAAATATCTACATTTATTATAAAGTTTCCTATCCTATAGAAAATAATAACTTCGGATCAGCACACCGGATTTTTCTGTACTAAAAAACCCTAGATTTCATAATCCACTTCATTCAAAGTGGTTTCTGTCTCTGGGGAAAAATTTTCCACTCAATGCGCATCTCTTTCAGAACCAAAAAACTACAAGAATCATTACAATAATGTATTGGAGTCCACTCCTATCATACGCATTCGCGCTTTTATTACCAGACATTACCGAAATTTTAACCGCGTTCGGCACGCAACGGGATTGCTCTTGTGAGCAGGTGCTACTAAGTTGCTATATGCAACAGGTACAACGTTTGGTGTTTCTACCTCTGTCTGAGAGGGGCTACGTGATAGTTCACTCAGTTATGAATTCACCGTTTGATCTGCTCAAGGAAATTGGTTTGTAGTGGACGAGGCTACGTATCCACCAACGCCACGTGGAGGCTTTCCACCATGGTGACAACGGTCGACTCGTAGAGGCGATACAAGACTTCCTGACAGAGCAAATCACCATGGGTGTTGGTATTTTATAAAAATTATGTGCAGGTTTGCTTGTGACTATTTCTTTCCGATGTTTTTATTGATTTTTTTGCCCCTTTTTCCTTTTTCATTCTCTTTTCTTTATGTCCTCTTCTCTCGGGGATGGCATAGATAATGCTCATATTTCCCTTGCAGAGGTAGTAATGGGAAGAACACAAGCACTGTTACAATTGAAGTGCTTGGGCTTGTGTTAGTCTGTATTTTAAACACCAATAATGTATTCAAATTAAGTAGATCATTATAAATTTTGTATATCAATATATAGAGTGAAACAAGCGAAATGTTCTTTTTAGTCAATAAAATACTCTTTTACTTTAAATTAATAGGAATAATAACGAAGCTCATGCAATAAAATTTGATTTATTTGGTTAATTTGATATAATTTGAGATTTTAATAAGAATTGAATGACAATGCAAATTTACACTAAAAATACAAAAGAGGCTTAATATTGATTTAGACCATGAAAAACAAATGTTTTTCAGCTTTTAAACAACTAGAATCGAAATGATTTTTTTTATGATTAGACGAAATTAAGCACCAAATAGCGGCTATAAGAATAGCTCCACCATCGAACAATATTCAACAAAAATTTTGACATCCTATGAACAGAGCAATATTAAACATAAACCCTTTAATCATAAATATGCAAATAGTAATTTTTTTTATTTGTTGCGCCGGAATATTGATTTAATAAAAGGTTTCTGTGAATAGCTTTAATAAGAACAGCGAACATTGTGGTGAAATGTTTCTTCTTTTGTTTTATTGTCTCGATTATTTTATTTTATATGGTCAATATTATCATTTATTGGAAATTTTCTTTTAAATTTGATTTAAAAACACATTTTTGCAAACTTAATCGTTTTTCTCATATTGTTGTTCTGAATTGCTTATTTGAAAAAAACATGATCAATCGATCATTCCTTTTTTAATACTATAAACACCATTATAACACAGTATTATGCAATTTCCACAAATTTATCTTGCGTTTTTTTCATTTTCTTCAAAATATATTGTATCGGTTTAAATATTGATGAGCTGCTCATATATATATTTATAGATGTTGATGTGCGATTATCTGAAAAATTTAAAAATATTATTGGAATAAATTACTATATTCATATCACACACATATTATGATCATAAAGCAATGCAATTTAACAATTTTCATACTAAAGCAATAATTCTACTATCGGACCATAAAATTTAACTTCACCTAACAAAACACTAATTGAAATAAAAAACCATAGAACCACATAAAACACCGCAATAAACAAATAAAAATAAAATCTATAGTTTTTTATATTATTATTGTTTTATAAATTTAAAATTTTATTGCATTGATGATTTTCATAGAAAAAAGATTTTCTGTGTTTTGACTCGTTCGAACTTCCAATAGGATCAATTTTATATATGTTTAAATATATAATCGGAGAATCTTAATATATAAACCATTTAAATTACAATTGACCAATTTTTAGTCAAATTTTATTATCTTGTCGGCTTATTTTTTTCATAAATTGCAGTAATTTTATCTAAAATTATGTTATTGAGTACTAAGAAAATGATAGTTTCTGATCAAAAAAAATTACAATGAAGACATTTAAAAATTAAATAAAGATTAGAATTTCATCTGTAATATTACTAAAGGACTCTTATCAAAAACTAAACCCGAATTAAACTTTAAGCCGAATGCAATTGGTAGAATCAATTCGAACCTGATCATTTTAGCAATCCCTAATTATTTACCAAAAATACTGGTAGATGACAATTCTCAACTATTCGTTCTTTATAGATTGAAAAAATATTTAAAAAAAACGAAGTATAAAAATTTACACTTATAGTATTTAATATATATCAAAATTTGCAATTTAAAAATTTAAACATTTGTTTTGTATAATTAATACACAATTTGAATAAAGGATTAATTGCTAAATAAATAAAATTTTAATAATTTATATTCCATCGTTATTCATTTTCATGTTCATAATGTGACTCCTCTTCACTATTAAAATCTTCAAGTGTGTATCCATATTTTTTTAAATCAAATGCAGTAAATACCTCTTTTGCTGGTAAATTGAACTCATTTTTGAGTATAAAAATGCACTGGGAAACAGAATCCTTGTATTTTTCAATCATTGATTCAATATTCCTGTCTTGTGTTGAAAATTTTTCAATCATTTTTAGTTTTCTATATGTATCCTTCTGTATAAATAGAGGATCTTTAAATTGATCGGAATATCTTTTTTTTTTGATCAAACTATTTTTTTTGTAAACGCATTCTTTTCTCATTGAAGTTTTGGCCATCAATCGAACAGCAGCACTATTATCATTATCAACTTCCAAAGCAGCCAGACTGATATCACCGTTAGAATTTTGAGTGTTAACAGATTTATAAAAAATACGTTCTTTAACTTTTATCGTTTTGTAGTTAACATCTATTGGAACCTCTTTGTAAAACACCATAATTTTTTATGGGCTACACTAATTAACATGTATAAAATACAATATATTCAAAAAATCTTTTGTTTAAGAAATATATTGCAATTAGATATCCGCAACTTTTTAGAAGAGAAATTTTGAAATATGTTAAATAAATTGTTATATTTGAAATTTTAAAAAAATTATTTGTTTAAACCCCAATAGATTCAAATTTAATATTGAATTCGAAAAAGTATAGGTTTTATTTTAATACCACCAGACTCGGCTTTGTGTTTTCGGTATAATAAGTTTATCATTCCAATTTCATAATAAAAAAAATCATAAAAAGCTCATAAAAGCATTAATTTCATAGTTATATTCTTTCAAATAGGTTTTGATGAAATTTTGCATTTTTTTACATTTAACGCAAAAAATAGTATTATTTTATATATTAATTTAATTTTTTTTTAAAGTACTCAATCTTTGAAGATTCATTTCATTTTTATTTTAATGAATCTTATTTTTTAGATATAAATTTTCTTTTAAAACATAATATATTTTTCTTTTGATTTAAAAATAGTAATTTAAACTAGAACACTTCCAAAAGGCATAAATATGCACTTCAAAATATTTAAAGCACCCATAATTTCCATCATAACTATAGCATTTATTTATTTATTAAGAGTCTATAACGTAAAACTTAAAGAAGCTACACATTAAAAAAATAAATCAAAAGAAATTTATAAAATATGTTTATACTCATTAGATAAAATTCTTAGATTTTCAAAATACTGTAAATGTGGTTGCTCTGGATATATATTTTTAAATATTAATACAATGATAAACAAAGATTCGAGTTCTCTTTTTACACCCATCTGTTTTTAATTTCATATTATAAAACTATTCAATATAATTCTAACATTAGTGCAATCACTTAGAATTGGGATTTCAAAACTAAACGAATGAATTACGGTTTAAATTTCACATATAATTTCTTTAGTTGAACTTCTATATTATGCCTGGTTTCTTTATGAATATTTTATCTAGGTAAAAAAACAAATGAAAAATTTTATCAGTTGATGATGCTGTCAAATTTTAACAGTTTAATTTATATTTTTTGTGGATTTATTAATAATTTCAACCATTTAAACTTTCAGTCATGGAGCTCATCCTTTATATACTCTAACATTATAAAAAATGCTATATTCATCTATTTAAAACATAACACCTGGTCCACCAATAACAAATTTTTCGCAGCTTATTGTTGCATAATGTTTGAACAAATTCTAATTCTGTGTTATTATCTAAATTTTTCGTAATTTTAATTGCCTTTAAGAGGAGCATTAAAAAATTAAAAAGGAACAATAACAAAAACGAGAAAATTGAAACAATATCAATGAAAACAACCTCTCTAACAACATTTCTTTGTTTCTTGTTACTAGTTTGACTCAATATAAATCGAATTCTCTTGCAAGTACCTTAATCCATAATAGAACCTTATTAGGACTTTCTTTTTTGAAAGCTACCTTCATAAGAGATGCATTTATGTAAAGAAAAGCAAACTTTATATTGTCGGAATCAGAGAAAAATTTAAAATTTTATAAATTGATAAATTCCAATTTTAATTTTAATTGCAAATAAATATTACGCATTATCCGTTGAATTGTTAATCTCACTATTACCATACATCTTATTGTTCCACTTTATATCCGCTGCTGGCGGCTTTTCTTTTATTTTTATACAACGAATTTAATTTTTCTTTTTTTCGAAAAATCGGTATTTTTGTTTTTCTGATTTTATTTATCTAAACACTTATCATTCGGATTATTCCATCATTTTTGTAGACGATAATGGTATTAAACCACAAAATGATGCGAAAGTATCAATTCTTATTTTGCAAAAAATTGTGGAAATAGTATTTTTTTAGAGCAGTGAAAAATATATAACATATCATCTGATATAAATTTAACTTTCCAAATTACTAGTAAATTCTTATTATTTTGAATTTTTCATTAACAGTAAAAATGGCTATGTTTCATCTTATACTAATGCAACTTATAAGTGATTTTGGATGGTAGTATAAACATTATTATAAAAAATAAAAGTTTATAATAGCTTTAAATTTATCTATTTGTTGAATTCTATGTATTGCTTGGATGTTTCATAAGTTACACATTGTGTAATACAAGCATCTTATTCTGTTATTTTTCTAACCTAATTTTAAATTTTATAATTTATCTAGGTGTAATTTTAAAAATTTAAGTAAAATTTTAATTTTGTTTAATATGTTTTTTTAACTGAAACATTTATTTTGTGTCACTTATTTTTATAGCTAAAGCGAGCATAAAAGAAAATTAAAAACCCTAACAAATTAAAAAAAACCAATAAAAATATAATTGAACACATAATACTAGATTAGGATTACATTTAAAAACATTGATAGAAAAAAATGAACAAACAAAATTATAAACATGCAGTAAATTTATTAAAAAAGACTTAATACAATAAATTTATTTAAAAAATGTATAAATCGACAAAATTCGCTCCTTATTATGACTTTTACAGTATATTCATAGCTTATTATATAGATTTTTAAATGCAAATCCATTTAAATATAAAATTAATTGATAATTATTCTCTAAACAAAAAATAATCATTTACTGCGTTGAAAAATCTGCAGTGTTGCAAAAATAAATAAAAATAATATGATTTCTATGTAGTAATTTATTAAAATGTTTTGTATTTATTTTACTACCTTTCCGATGAAATTAATGGAATTTCTAATTTTTTTTTATTTAACTGCATTATATTTATATGCTTCAAATATATTATTTCTTAATTTGAATTTTTTTGAAAAAAAACCTTTTATTTATAATATGTTATTAAAAATTTTCTGGTTATCAAAATCAAAAGATTTTGTTCATATCTTTTTTTGAGCAACATAAATCATAAGTACTACATTTAAAAGATTTCAATTTTCGATTTTTAACAAAAAATTGTTTTTGTGCATGTTGCAAATCAAATTATTGTAAAAAACATCAAATCTATTTTTGAGTACTAGCGTGAATATGGTATTGTTAGATGGTGCAAAACCCTTTTTTAAACCGATATTTTTCTATACTTCTTTTCTCTTTGTTTAGCGTTATAGTATAAGGAAAAAAATTTAGATAATAATTATTTTGTACTTATATTATTTTATATTTCCGTTGTGATTTAATAAATGTTAATTTTGAATTATAAATAATATTTTGAAAGAAAATAAATTATAAAATTCTTTTGGAATTTTTTTAAAAAAAGTAATTTATTTATTAAAAATCATATGCAAGAGAATGGAAGAGGTATAGAACTAAATCATTATATCATAATTTTTTTGTTAGCCAAAGAGTAATTTAGTAAAAAAATGTAATTCTCTCTTTTCAGGAATAATTATATAAATTACAATAAATTATTAGAGTCTCTCTAATAAAAATGAAAACTTATTAATTTTCTAATTATGTTTTTAATTCCAACATTTAAAATTTTATTTTTGACATTTTTAGAATATATAATAGTTTTTTATTCTTTATCCGGGAATTTCTTGATTAATATATTTTAATGTTTTTCAAATGTTAAAAAGAATGAAGATCTATTTATTATATAAATTTGACAACCGTTTTTTTGATTACTGGCAGGCGGTTTAACGTATTCTTGAAAGTTTGTTTAATGATTTTAGATAAAAAAAATGATTGGTTCACAAAATATAATTTCTCTATATATAGACAAATATTTTAAATAAATGTGTCTTTAAAATTTTAATTTTCTTTTTAATTTCGATTCAGCCCAATTTTGGAATGACCAGAATATACAAAATCAATTATATTTTTTTCCATCTATAAAATATTATTCTAATCGCAAATTTCTAAAATTTGAATGGTTAATTCTTTTCACAGAATTTTTTTTGAAAACAATACATCAATGGTTTGTTTTTTTTATCGATTAATGCATAAAAATACAACCAAAAAAAAAGATTTTAATAAAGTGTAGCTTGAATGTAAAAAAAGCATAGCACAAGATAGAATATAATTTTAATGATTGTAAAAGCATATTTTAAATCTGTTTTCTCATTATATTATAAAAAACACATTTTAAATATTCAGGTTTCATATCTTGAAAGTTTTTTATGGTAAATTTTCAATTCTAACATGTACCAAAATACTTTACTTCTTATAATAAACACTCGTAATTCAAACACAAACATCTTTATATAATTTAAAACATAAAAAAACCATTTTAAAAAAATATTGTTTTAATTCATATATGAATTAGTTTTATTCTTTTCAATTATTTGTATTTATAAGCATGATTTTTTACATAATATAAAGCTAAATACGCAAAAAAAATTAGAAAATATTGATTTTTAAATTCTATGATATTTCAAACGCATGTTTTGTACATTATGGATATATATAGATGAAAATTTTATTAAAAACTTAACAATCTACATTTTATGAGTTTAGTGTAGGAAGCATATTTTATCTTTATTAAATATATGTTAAAAAGAAAAAAAGGTTTTGTCTTTTTTTTATTAAGTTTTTCGTCAATTTTTATGTATAGAAACATTTAAGATTCATAATTTTCAGTACGAAAATGATTAAATTAAGAAAACTCGTTTTTTCGCCTGAAAAAATTCTCTATTTCAAAAAATTTAATAAAATTCACTGAATAGAATACAGCAACTGTGTACTTTAATAAATATCAATCCAACATAATAGATAGATTTGATGAATAGAAAAAAAACCTGCTACATATTTTTGTAGTTTTGCAATCAAATCAACAACCACACCTGTCAATTCTTTTTATTCCAAAATCTTTTACAGATCATTTAACATTTTTTCATTATGTTTTTATCAATATATTTTTCTCGTTGTGGAAATACAAATTTCCCTAGATGACAAAATAGTATATTTCTATATGATTCATAGCATAATGTTTGAGTTTTTTTTGGAATAAATAAACTAAAGTCGAAAAAAATAAAAGTTATTTACATGATTCCACAATGAACATATAAAAAAGAGCAAACACAAAATATACAGACTAAATTACTAAACACTTGATTTTAAACAGACAATTTTTTGATTTTTTTTATATTTTTATATTTTTGGTGAAAATCTTATTGCATTCATACATGGTAATGTCGCAATATAACGAGCATCAAATCATAGTGTTATTTAGCAATCTTGCATTTTTTAGTGTTATTTTATTAAAAATCGTTGAAATACAAATTTGTAATACAAATTCCGCTATCATTTGTGTAAATAATATTATAATATTAAATTATTGTCCAATTTAATATAATAAACTAATTTGTATGATTTATACTGTTTTGGTAAGTGATTTTTCAACGTTTAACACAGTAAAACATATTTAAATGCAAAATGTGGTGTGTTTAAAAGATAAAATTGAAACAAAATACATAAAAAACCCAAATTTAATTCATATATTTTTTAAAAAACGACAAAATTTTTTAACCTCATAAATCATGTTATATTGATGCGCGAAAATGTTGTTTCGAAAATTTTTTATACACTGTCTAACATATTGCTCTATAAAATTTTTTATTGAATTTTACGTCGATAAAATATCCAATCAATTTAATATAGAATTTTTAAATGTTTTTTTATTCGTTTGATAGTTTATGCTTTATTTTTTTCTATTCAATATCCTTACTTTCTATATCTGACATGTGATTGTATGTTTTGTAAAATGTTATTGCTCGTTTTTTCTGCTAAAATTTAGACGCTTTCTATTCATGAACATTATCTTTAATAAGCTTTATATAAGCAAAAAATTTAAATTCTGGTCTCTTATCTTTGAACTTTCATTTTGTGTTTAGTCATATCACGTCGATTTACAGAAAATAATTCATCTATATAAAAATATAAATATGTTTAAGTATTTTTGAACTATTGGAATTATTTAATGCCGAAGTGTTTTAAACACCATTTTTTTGTATATATGCTATATAGTCTGGTTTATTTTATAATTAATTTCATTATATAAGGCTTTGTTTACGCAACAAAGGTGTGATTTTTGCATAAAACGTTTTACCAATAGATTATAACCTAGAATTATAACATTATAAAAGGATTCTGTCTATTTTATATCAATGTTTCATGAACTTTATATGCCAAACAACGTTTGTACTTGATATTAAGCTTTTCGCTCCCCTTTAAGAATTCAGTTTTTTTACAATTGAAAAGGTTTTTTGCCTTTATATTTAGATATGAAAAAAAAATTAAACATTTTTCAAAAGCAGAAAAAAAGTTGATTTTATATTTTCTTACTTTTTTTCAAATAAAAAATTAATGATATAATATAAAACACTATTATAATAAAAATTTGAAACATGATTACATTTTTTAGAACTTATTAGAGCATGAAAAAAAGCAGCAGAAATATGCTAATTCTTGATATATATTTTTTAATTCTATATTTACATGTTATCAAACAAAAAATATTTTGAGAATATAAATGTTACGTTTTTTAATAAAAACACGAATATGTAGAATATTAAAAAAAAATTTAAGTTTATGTACACCTTAAAATAAAAAAATATAATAAAAAAAATCATACAGAAAAATTGTCTTTAGAAAATATCATCACTTTGCAAATAGAAATTGAAATTAAAATACAATAATATTTATTGATATTTTTTGCACAATCTATTTTATTTGCCTATTTCCAGTACCAATTAATATAAAAATTTGTTTCTGTGCAATCAAGTTTTTTTATGTCTCTTATATAAAAAAATATAATTTTCAGCTGTTAAATGGTTATCATTATAAAAAATTCTTTAATTACAATTTTTTGTTGAAAAGCAGAATATTTCGAGACCAAAAGAAAAGATTTAACACTACAAATAAAATGCGAAAAGTTTTTTTATATATAATATCTGGTTTCGCTACCGAGATATGCTTTTTAATTGATTGAAAGTATAATTACATGGTAAAATATGATATGAGAAGAATTTATTTTTTCCTATAAGTTTTCTTTTATGCTGCATATGGCTCATTTATGGTTTACTATTTTGATTTCTTCATAAAAATTGTGTAAATGTAGAAATATAGATTTACAAAAAATGAAAAACATAAAAATATATAATAATGAATTATCTGGTTAAATTTATATAATCATATACTTGAATTTCTACTGTATATGTTTATCATAGATTTAACAAGGTTAAAAACTTATTTGTGAGTAAACTGTTCAACTATATTTATGATTCGACTTTGACAAAAACATAAGAATATACTTCATTAAATTAAAATTATATTTAATTTATAATATACCATACTGTAGTGGAATCTAGGAATTCGACCTTGAGAGAAGTAATTCTCAAGAATGGATTGATGATGCGAGTGATACTCGGCTTTCATCTTTCCATGGTCGGGTCTCCCTAGTTCCATGTTGGAAAAACTGTTATTATAAAAATTATTAAAGTCTTTTGGGTTGTTGTTGTTCATATTACTAATTTTATTTATAAACCCGTGGGGGTAATTAAATATTGTGAATTTATAGCAACTTTTTTCTTAGAAAAGAAACATTGCTTAATCACAAATTCAAGTCTTCATTAAATGTTTGTGCCATTAAAAATGACACAACACATACACATATAAAAATAGTTGAATGTTTAATTATTATATTTACCATGATGAAAATGGAATTTTTATCTTTTATGAATTATTATAAACAAACTTTGAAATTCAGGGGATCAAATTGTTTTACATTGATGATGTTACTTCTATTCATGATCGCTACAATTTATATTTTACAGCTTAAATACAAAATCAAAAAAAAATACATTAAAAGAAAAAAATAAACATAATTTTTAGTTTGATTGGAGTCAAAGTTTAGTTATATAATTATAAGA